>JAGDQP010001973.1:0-51341 GCA_022664845.1 Lepisma saccharinum
CGGTAGCGCGCTCGACTTCAATGCGAGCGGTCCCGGGTTCGATTCCCGATGGGGGCTCAAATATTTAGGTGTTGACCCAGCATCGTGAGGACAATTGGGGAGCTGCTGTGAATAAAAGACAGTGGCGATCACAGTGAGAGCTTCGGCTCTCCTCTCCCAACCCGTCTGGTCAGCGTGGGAGCAGTAGACCAACTCCTCCCTTCGGGGAGAGACCTCATCCACTAGTGGATTGAATATGGCTGTGATTTATTTTATTATATATATATATATATATAAAACACCACCATAGAGCTTTAATTTATGTAGATTCTGATTATATATATTTAAATATGATTGATCGCTTGATCGCTTCAAGTTCCTATAATACATAACATTGTAATGGGATGAATGCACAGACCCATTACAAAATGCCGCCTAGCAGTGGAATAATGAAATTAGCGTGGCTGTTCTGGATATACCTTTATGATGTTTTTCTTTCGATTCATCCTAGTATAAGATTATTGCTATGTTGACACTCTTCACAGAACGTGTTCAAATCGTCCAATTATTCTTTAAGTAGCTCTGTGTATTGTGTGATCAACAGAGATTCACACAACTGTTGTAAGATGTTTTAACTAGGAGAATTATGTAATCCGTAACTAAGCAATACAATCTGTAATCTATCGCTCGACCCTGGTATTTCTTGGAATGGAGATGTTTTATTAGGCTTTGGGTCATCGACTGGTGAGCGGGGAGAAACCGAAAATGAGACTGCATTTCAAGAGACTTCAGTCACATTTGATAAAATCTGGGATAAAAACAATTCTCCTTGTTAAATAACAAATCAAGACCAAAGTTCAACTTGACAGTTTATAAAAGCTCAGTTGTTCATGTTAGTGTAAACTTCAAAAGTACAAATAGTATGTCGGGTGAAGTAGTTGAGTAAATAAAACATAAATAACCAGAAATTAACACTGACTTCTAACAATTTGCGGAAAAGAATGTGATATCGAGGATATAAAACGTCAGTTTGTGCATAAACTACGCAATAAAAAAGTAACATACATATTTTACACTTTGTAAAGATATCTTTTCTGCAATTTCTGCTAGAGAAATGTAAGGAATGCGTACAAGAAATGTAAGAAGCCTATCATATTTTTCCGAAGGTGTTTTGAGTGCTACTTGCACACTTAGCTCCTCAGGCTTTCTTTTCAACACTGCTTGTACACATTAGGTACACCACAAACTTGGATAAACTTTGGATCATTCGCTTTCGCATTAAATTTACACATATAACGAGAAAATTGACGAATCGACCAAAATCTTCATAGCGCAGTCGGTTAGAGCAATATACATCAAAACTCCCTCAGCCGTATTCAGAAACATTTTTTGGAGTAACTAGTGCTGTACTAACGAGTTAAAAGATTGTAATCACTCTTAGTACAGCGCTAGTCACTTGAAAGAAACTTTTCTGAATACGGCTGCCTGTGTTTTTATTCTTGCTTCCGCCAATTCGCTTTCTCCTTTGCTATGCTACTACAACCGTTTATTGATAAAATATGATTTGTGTGAAAAAGTGTTAAATACTGATCGAAATATGCCTGTACAAAGTGATCAAAAGTTGACTTACTTAAGATGTGCAAATTACAGTTTTTAATGTAAAAGAAACGCCCTTTTGATGCTCCAAACTCCTTAGTAACACTTTCGTGTTTTTACTGAGGCTGCCCTGTAAATAATGTTTATTGCATCCACCTGAAGCTCCACTGAAACACGGGACATTCCACGGCGTGACTGAGGATGCCCGCAGTTACACCAGGAGAATCCCTGGATAGTTTACTTTCGCTACGGACAAAGTGATAGTATTGTAATATTTGTGTGTTTCTTGATTATTTCCATTAGCAGACCTTAAATTATGGACGCTTCTATCATATTCCTAAGGCCAGAGACAGATTCACATGTTGTATATTTGAATCTTGATTTATAATATACCAGTGATGTCCAACATTTTGTTTAAAATCTGGCACGATATTCGCGGGCTAGAGCGTCCTCTGACATAAATAGCATACAAATCGTACCCGTCTTTCAATTGTAGTTTTTAAATGCTAATATCATAAACGTAAGAAAATACTTCACATATACAGAAAATTAATGATTACGGTATGAAAACAGCAAGAGGCAAAATCAAAGAATTAAAATCAGTTTACCATAATCATGTATAGATTAAGAACGAGAAATAAAACCTTATTTCGATATGTTTATGGTAAACAAACGCAGCCGGATCTGGCCCGCGGCAGAAAATTGAGCATCACTGTAGTAGTACCATACGCGATTCATTTATCCCTCAAAACTGTCTTTATGATAGGAATCCAACCACATTTTATTAATCCGTCTAGAAACAGAACTCTGGGCAGTTTTTTACCAGAATTATGATTTCTGAGGTTTTTAGCTACTTGTTTCTAGTTTACGTATAGTAAACAATATCCTAACTTCTTAATAGCCAGTGATTACTGTACAAGATTATTATATCATTCAGGAATGGTCTTCTAGCATACGCTTGAGAAAATGTGATACTTTTAACGGAAGTTAATATGTTTGTTTTGTAGAGATAAGTCCCAATCATAGAAATCTAAAAATTACTGAGAGAGAGAGAGAGAGAGAGAGATGAAGAACTTCACAATTAAAGATATGTGTTGGATGAATATGCGCTGCATTTTCAAAAGTGACTGCTCGTTAGGCTGTGTACCCACCAAAACTTTTAGGATTACACTCCTGCTTAAAACTTCTAAAAAAAAAGTAATTGAGTAATTAAGTCCCTATGCTTGGTTACCACACTCATCTGTCTATATTTAGTGTTAGTACCGACAACAGCAGTAATACCATATAAAACGTTTCGTAAAAAAAAAAAAAAACTTTTTTTTTTATGGGCCAGTTTTAGTAACTTTCGACTTCGGCCCGTCACGATTTGCCTTTTGCTGTTAAGTGTTAAAATCCACACCCATGCCCCTGCCAGGACTCGAACCCGGGGCCGTTGAGTCGATAGCCTACCGCCGCAGACCGCTCGACCACCCGGCCGGCATAAAACGTTTCGTGTAATTGGGTTGTTATCTGCGTCTCAGTTTCGGGAAATTACATGCTATCTTTCACAGGATGTATCCAGTTTAAGAGAACTTGTTAAGGAATTTAATACGTAGGTAAATTCATTGCAACTTGCACAGGGTACCTCTGCGACCTAAAAAAGAAACGCGAACTGTAATAAATGAAACGGTGTTTACTTTGAAAATGTCCGTTAGTCTGTATACATGCATAAAGTTCTTTTGCGTTATAGACATATTTGCGTGATAAAGATAAGCAAAATGTTTGCAAAGTTCAAGTAACTCTAGATGTACGTAAATGCGATACCCTTTGGCATGAAGATAAAAATGCACATATTGAAGCAAAATGTACAGGTAGAACAAATCTTACAATCGTTGTGCCATAACAACTCAAAATATGCATGGTAACTATTCAGCCAGCCGGGGGTTGTGAAGGGAAAATACACGGCATTGATTGTCAATTACCCCAGATTAAACTTAGTTCAGGCTTGAATGTTAAGTGAATAATTTTTCACGTCCATTTTACTATCCCTCTCAATTTTTCAAGCCCCGCAAAGCTACACCGACATCCCTTATTCATTCGATAATTATAAGCTGCTATTTTTATTACTTTTACAGTCTTTTACAGCACATGGTATAATCTAACCATTTCCCGTCATAGGCAGAATTCATCTAGCAATCTGCGAAATGTTAGTAGATGCTTCAAATATCACTAAAAAAAATAACTAAATCGCCACAGCACTTCAAGTGGTTGAATAGATTTACAATTTTAAAAAAAATAATAAAAACTTTTAAAAACATACTTTTGTTAAACAATTCGTACTAAAAAGTAAAAAATAATTTTCTTTATGCATGACTAAAAAGAGAAGGATCGGGGTGGGGTGGGTGCTCTCATATATAGTCACTTTATATATTCTTCAATTGGGGTGCTCCATATTTTTCTTTTTAGTTATGCATAAGCACAATTATTATTATTATTATTATTTTACTTTTTAGTGCGAATTGTTTAAGAAAACCATGTCTTTAAAAAGTTTTATTTTTATTATTGTTTCAAGTTATTTCGGTGTTCGGATACTTTTTCTTAAGTTAATATTTTGTGACCCAAATCCTAAAGTGTTCTGCAACCAGTCAAACGCAACATCGTTGCAGGCTAGTATTTTTTTAGGATAAAGAAGTTCATATTAAAACATTTATAATATTTTTTTAAATATATAAATATATGGAAGTAACAATAGAATATTGTATTATTACCCGACTTACGTCGTTGTGCAAATTTTCATCATTGTATGAAAATGAGTTAAATTAACGTTGCAAGATTTGAGAATACCACGAACCATTGTGAAGTAAAGAAAATAATGTAAAAATGTACTTGAAAGTTTAGTACGAGCCCTCTTTTCTCATTAGATACATTAAGTTTAACTTTCTGGTCACCCTATATATGCCTATATGAACTTGAACCTTTCATTGAGTTTAATAACCTATTTAAAATTAAATTACAAAGGCAATCGCTTAAAATCCAGCAAATTGAAGATCTTTTATTGAGCATTATTTTTGTTTACATGGTAAACGAGCAGGTAACTTTGTAGAAAAGGTGAGGAGGTACTGTTAATGTTACTAATGCTCAGTTCTACTCACGTAGTGTGACTGCATTCAGCGTTTCACGGAATCTTCGTAACGACAAAATTTTCTATAATTTGTTTTACTCACTTCTGGGTGCTTTTAAAAGTTATGAACATCTTAAACGAACTGGTGAATATTTAAGGACCAAACTTAGTTTTTAGTAAAGTGGGCTCCGAACTACTCCGTTCAATAGACTTCGGAGGGGAATCGAGCCCGTTAGCGGGCGCTCAGGAAGCTAGCGCGCTAACCTCTCAGCCACTCTGAGGTCTACATTTCTTGATGTGTTTCGTATTTGGAACGATGCTTGTGAACTGACAACGCAAATTAATTTTAGTGATTATATTTTTCTCAATGGACTTGATCTTCGGCCTTTTGTATATCCAAAGCGTCTACACAGGCTGCTATAAAAGCATAGCAACGAAAAATAAAAATGTCATCCTATTTTACTTTCTCATCATGACGTCATAGTCTTGCTAGTTTACCGTATACAGGCTCCGTACAGCAAACGGATGGCCCACATTCAATATGCATATGTATGTCTATATAGCCTTGGGGTATTTGTTGGAATTTCCGAATTAAGAGGCTACGACTTAATGCTAAAAGTTGTCTCCATTCTCATAAGAGAAAATACTTAAAACCAGGTCAATATGATATAATGACTGGAAACTAAATACGGGTACTCGGTATTTGAGTGATGTCTCCACTCTCCTGCCTACACTTTTTTTTTATTGACGTGTATTTCTGTATCCTAACGTAAAATATTATTATGTTTCCAGTCCTGAACTCGTAGTAGTAGATTGCTGAAACAGAATTATTCTTCCACGACAGTTTAGTGAGAGCAATTCACTAGTAGGAAAAGGAAATTAAAAAAAAAAAATGTTAAAATCCATATTGACTATAGTAATAGTATTTAAGTTGAATCACTATAGTCTTACTTTTTTTTTTTTTTTTAGTAAATGTACGTTTTATACTCTTTTCATACGAACAGAAACTGGAAGTCAATTTCCAGTACTACCAACCTACTCGAAAACGAGATGGTTATCATTAGGGTCTATCATTTTGCGTACAGAAAATATAGTAAAGCATCGATTACCCGGAAATCGGTTATCAGGAAAGTTTTGAGTCATAGATGAGAAAAAATGACAAATTTTTGTTTGGTGGTCTAGCTTTGAGCCTTCTCACATTGCTGTGTTATTACTCTAAAACTATTAAAACCAAACATATATAGCACGTCGCAAGATTATATGAACAAACCGATTTTATTGTCATATTTAGCGCTGCATTTTCAGTAGTAACCGATTTTCCGGAATATCTATTTTCCGAAAACTATCCATCCCCGATTAATCCGGATAATCGGTGCTCTACTGTACTAAAATCGCATGAACAGAGAATTAAAATTACATTTTCTTAGTAACAATAGAGCACATCTTATAATTTATCATCTCCTGAATCAGGATTTTGGTTATTTTTTTTATACAGTAACAACTTCAGATATTGTAAAACTTTGGTAAACTTTATTTTTATATGGGCCAGTCTAGTAACTTTGGACTTCGTCCGTCACGATTCGCCCTTTAGCCATTAAAATCCACACCCATTCCGGGACTCGAACCCGTGACCTTCGAGTCGGTGGCCCACCGCCGTAGACCGCACGGCTACCCGGCCGGCTTCAGATATTGTGTGAAACTAGCATGCACTAAAAAGCAACATGGAGGAGTCGATACAGTACTTCCAATTGCATATCAGAACAAAATTTTATACAATTTTCGGCACAAATATTGCTAACAAAAGTTGAAAGCGACGACATTCTGAACAACACACATACCTGTAATAACAAGGTTTTATACAGAAATAATATTGTATTTGCAGAATTGGTCCAAACAATTCTTCAGTGATACTAAAAAGATGGAAATTTCATGGTTCAAAAGTTTGTATTATACGAGAAGCTTTTTCTTATTGGTCATGCGACTGAAAAGCAATCCTTATCAAATAGTAACGTTATTGAATATCTTCAGGGTTTCCGCCAGGATTTCCAGTTTGGGGGGATGTACGTAGTAAAGTCAAAATTGGGAGGGTGTAAGTGAAGTTTTGTACGGTTTCTAACGATTTTTCACAGCCAAAAATTTAAAATTGGACGGGGGTGTTGTCGAGACTTTGGGAGTTAAACAGCCCCCCGACAAGGGGGTCTTGCGGAATCACTTTCATTATTGTTGCGCAACAAGAAAATATGTTGAAACAAATTTGAATACTTGGGAAGTTAATCGTGCGACTTGTCAGTAGATGGAGAAGTGTAGTGAAAACTTTGAAACAATCTGGTGTTCGGTCGACACTGTTAGTAAACGTTTTAGTGGGCCTACTTGTTTTAACAGAACCAAGCATACCGCCTCACTTCGACCACTGAAACCAAGAACAAATAAACAAAACTTCACATGTCCATTTATTATTATTTAAAAAAAAAAGTTTTGTTCGTTTTAAGACCTGAATAAAGAGTTGCATCGTAATAATTATGTACTTCCTTGATTCACTACAGCTCTTCATGAAGGTTTGAAAAGAACAAAACATTCTTTATATGAAAGAATGGACATGTGAAGTTTTGCTTGTGAAATTCAGATTGTGAAAGGCTCTTTAGTGTTACAGGGAATTACTTGACATAGCAAAAATTGTTTCAAGGTGAGTACTAGAACATATTATGGAAGTTAAACAGAAGCAATAAATTAAATCAAATCATAAAAGGGAATAAAGATCTACTTCTGATGGCAAAAACGCAAGAAAAATATCAAGCCAGAAACAGAAGATATGAAATGTACAGTTTCATTTTCATGTACAATTTTCTTTTCGTTTTGTATCAAATAATAATAAATAAATAGTATTTTATAGAAAAAAAAGTAGCCACACTTCATAGTTTGAAATATATTAGTTGAAAAATTTCTGTCACTCTTGAACGAACACGACATTTTGTGTTGTTCATTTTAAATAGTTCTTCAGTTTCCCTACGGTCTTGATTTGATTGTTGATCTTTGCAACGAAGCAAAGCAAAATGTAGCATAATCGCTAAGCTATGACGGAAGCAGCAGTACCATCACTTCACGCGGCGACCTTGCAGCGCACTACGTGAACAGCAACGCAGATAGCGGCTTTCAATTCGCGGAATCGACAGCACTGCCAACTATGCTAAATTTAACATTGCAATCACATAGTTTAAAAATTGGAAATTGTGGCTTTTCATAAGACTGTTTCCATGGTAAATAAGGACAAGATAACAGAATCAAATCCAAGGTTTGGTGAATGTTTCGATTATGAAACAAAGTTAATATTGCTTTGGGAAATGTTTTTGGACACTTCACCCCCCCCCCCCTCACTTAGTTGCCACGGATATAATAACAATCCCGTAAGAACGCGTGGTGTACGAGGGAGAAGAGGTCAACAAGAAACATGGTTAAAATATTGCGTACGTTCTTGGCGAAAGTTAATGTAATAATTCTGTATTATTATTATTATTATTATTATAGATTTAAATTATCATACTACTCGCCCTGATATGAATATTGGTGTTACCACTTTCAACTTGAACCCTTATGAACGTAACAAAGGAGTGGGTAAACAGTTTACAGAAAATTTACTTTCATATCAAATTGAAAGTAATGACTTATTTGAAAATTTAATAATACAGGTAGCTACGTATATGTGACTTCGTAGTATAATTATAATAAATTAATTTAATGAGCAAATCCTTTATGGACAAAATATGGGACAATGTGAATTTTAGTCACCGCAACTATAGTGCTCTTGTAAATTTATTACATGATATGACGCGACCATCACATAACTCCACATGAATTTTCCAGAAAATGTGGTTTTGTAACAATATGGCTTAATAAACACCATTACTAATGTCAACGTGAACGAAATATATCTTGATACTATATCCAATTTTTACTGTACTTCTTACTCCTACTGTAACTGAAGTTTTTGCACTTCTGAGAAAATAAGAGTTTTAGGCACACACAACGCAATGCTAATAAATGAATTATTCCTTAATATAATTTCAAATATCTCTCAAATGCTTTAGAATGCAATTATGCCGCTTTGGCACAACAAATACGATCTATTAGACATCAATAATTCAAAAACTCAAATTTTGCAATTATGCCCCTTTGGCGCTCAACCATCGTCCCTATCCCATGCAATACATTTAAATTTTTATATTAGCCTGTGTGTTGCTATTTACTGTGAAACATTTATTTTTTTAATTTTTGAGTAACTGGGAACATTAATAAATAATACAGGAACATCATTGAGAATCTCGGTGTATAAGAATGTAATATACACTAAACCGTACATGTCGGAAAGACATTAATTGTTTCAAATGCATTTCTATGATTCACTATTCTGTATTTTTGACTCGTGTTATATTGGCTTCTTTGTTGCTTCATAGCACGTAAATAGGCTAAGATTATTATTATTTATTATTAGGGTTACAAAAGCGAGGAAAATATAGATATTGTAAATATTGTATATAGATAATGTAAATAAACTCTAAGGGCCCTTACACACTTTCCGACAAGCTTCCGATTTGTCTGACAGACATTTTGTAGGAAGAAAACCTGAAGCACTTCAGGTTTTCATTCGATCCGGTTTGGAACATCTGTTTCTCGCCATGTTTACTCATTGAACAATGGAAGGCTTTCACGCGAATTAGCCAAATGGAGAGGAAGGGAAGAGGGAGACAGAAAGAAAGATAGAAAAAGAGACAGTGTTGTTATATCTCTTATTTTTTTCTAAATTAGCTCTCTTTCTCTTTCTTTCTCTCTACATGCAGTGCGTTCCATAACTCATGTTCGCTTTTCCTTCTCAAGTTTGGGAAGAATCGATGATTTTCGCTTTAATTTTGCTAGCACGTGAGGAAGATAGATATGTAAAACTTGAATACGGTTAATTAGAGAAATATTGGGTCAACGTTTCGTTGTTCTATAGCGAAAACTGTGAAAGTGATTATCTGCTTATGGAGAAACAATGTTAAGGCTGAATTAAAACAAAAAAGGAGGGAAACCCACTCTAATTTCCGACAAGGAGAAAATCGCTTTCGCAGTTTTCGAAAGAGAATGAAATGTTGGTCCAAAATACCTGTAATTAACCTTATCCAATTTTACATACTCATCCACCCATCCCTCCCTTACGTGCTAGCAAAATTACAGAGAAAAACATGGATTCATTCTATTCCAAAATTGAAAGAAAGAAGGAACATGAGTTATGGAACACACTGTATAAACTCTCTCTCTCTCTCTGTCCCTCCCTTTCCTCATCAACACAACATTATCAGCATGCTTCTGACACGTCGAACGGAAACCTGAAGACAAAATTCACTTCAGGTTTTCATCTGATCCGGCGACCTCAGCCAAAGATGGCGAAAGGTCATAAATAAAATTCAAATTCATCGGATCCGGTTGGAACATCTGTTTCCCGCCATAGTACAGAGTACTCATCAATTTGATTTTGAACATGGAGCGACGCACTCTTATTGCTATGTGGTGCTTACTTAGGCGACGTAAGAAGAAATAAAGGAAGAACAGAGCATTTTGGGTACACCCATTAATTCAAAATCGTGATGAGTGTGAGACCTTTGCTCTCCTGTACGAAGAACTGAAAAAAGATGAAAAAAAGATTTTTTTTTCGAATGTCATTGTTATCTTTTGAAGAACTGCACACCAAATTACAGCCAGTACTTCAGCGTCAGAACACAGAAATGAGAAACTGCATCTCGCCTAAAGTAATGCAGTAGCTATTAGATAAGAAAAAAAATAATAAAGTTTTTTAAAGACAATTCGTACTAAAAGGTAAAAAAAAATGTTTATGCATGACTAAAAAGAAAAGCACTGGGCGTGCAATTGAAGAACTTATGAGAGAGCGCCCCTTGTCATGCATAAACAAAATTATTTTTTACTCTTTGGTACGAATTGTTTGAGAAAAGAATGTCTTTAAAAAGCTTTTTTATTATTTTTTTCTCAAGCTGTTTCGTGAACCAAGCCCAACCAACAGAACCTCATACAATTGCCGGTTAGTATTTATTTTAGAATAAAGAAGTATGTACCGTATTAAAAATATATTAAAATATGTTTTAAAAACATTTAAATATATTATTCCAGAACTCGACTCTGTCTGAAATAATTGATTGTATTTTTTATATTTCTCATATAAAATCATAATATGGATAGAAAGCGTAGATCACAAAATAATAAGAAAGCAAAGAAAGATATCATGATTTTTAAAAAACAAAAACACTGAACTGCTGAACAAGACTATATTATACGTAAAAAATAAAATACACGTAACGTTTCGACCTTCTAGCAAAGATCCTCATCAGACATACGCTGAGTCTGTACAAAACATTACACCCATATAAATACATGCCCAATAATCTACCTGCTCCCTCATTGGCCGAAGCAAGCAGCCAATCAGAGACGCCCGATCAAGCAGCTTCCCCATTGGCCGAAACAATCAGTCAAACAGAGACGCCATAAAACATCCCATGTTAACAAAAGAGAAGCAACACCAAGCAGGATGTTTTATGGCGTCTCTGTTTGACTGATTGTTTCGGCCAATGGGGAAGCTGCTTGATCGGGCGTCTCTGATTGGCTGCTTGCTTCGGCCAATGAGGGAGCAGGTAGATTATTGGGCATGTATTTATATGGGTGTAATTTTTTGTACAGACTAAGTGTATGTCTGATGAGGATCTTTGCTAGAAGGTCGAAACGTTACGTGTATTTTATTTTTTACGTATAATATAGTCTTGTTCAGCAGTTCAGTGTTTTTTATCTTAATTGCAAGACGTGCAACTATGTTTTGTTGTCAGTATGAGTTTTAAGTGTCATTCAAAGAATGTAAAACTCGGAAATAAAATAGCAACCACAGAGAACGTGTATCTTAGACAGATTTCCGGGTCTTGCATATAGCCAAGAAACTGCTTGACTTGGTAAACCAGGGAAAGTGAAAGCAACAACTCATTGTGACATGAAAAGTTAACTGAATGTTGTGACGATTTCAAGTAAATGACCGAGGCTATTGAAACCTGCCTCGTCACGGGTAGAAACCTTTAAATAGGAGTGTTGTCAAACACTCAGCCCCCTACTTCGATCTCATTTTTATACAAGACACATCGAAGACGACATCATGGTCCTAGTAAGTAAACTTGTCACTGATTTGTAGCTGATAATTTCCGTGGTTGAGTGAGACTCCAATCCTCAATTGCAAAGCCTCGGCTATTATTTGAATTTGTTTTAAGATCTTCCGATTATCGAACTTTGTCAAATTTACACGTTCTCGAATGATGTTTGTATTTAATTTGAATTGTCAGTATTTGATTTCAATACAATCCAGAGTAACTATTAGTCCTAACAGCGTTTGTCGCCAGTCGCCGAGTTCTGAAAGGAGATAACTTGTAAATGATTCAAGGAATCATTTCCAAGTTACCTTCTAGAATTCGGGAGTCTGTTTCCATAAGGCTTCTAGCAACAGTTAAATAGCTCTATCGTCTGAAGCTCGAAATGTGTTTTGAGAAAACATAGTCTTGATCCAGTCCCAGTACCGAAGTTAATGGGCTCAAGAAACACGCCCAAGCTGGATGTGAACAATATAGAAATATATGAAAGTAACAACGGAATATTGTATTGTCACCCGACTTACATCGTTATTCAAAAGTTCATCGTTCTACGATGTCGGGAAATAAGTTAAATTAACGTTGCAAGATTTTATGACACCACGAACCATTGTGAATTAAAGAAAAGAATATAAAAATAGTGAAGAAGAGTCTGCATTTGTTAATTGTTTTCAAATGCGTGATATCTAATAAATATAGCTATAGACAGTTGTGAGTGGCAAAGTGAGTGATTTACTTAATACACAGAGATTTTCGTTGGTCCTTTACTGATTTGCCGGGTTACAGCGTACGTGCAGTACTCAACATTCAATGAATCATGGCTACCCAACAGTTCTCTTGCACAAGCGAAAAAGGGAAGTCTTGTGACAAGAGTTGAAACAAAAGGCAAGAATGAGGAGCTGGAGAGACAAGTACAGAAATCAACACTTATAACTTTATACATCACATATAAACCGTTAATATTTCTACGTTATGGGGTACACCACGATGGACTTTTATATTCTCTTTTATTAATAGGAAAGCTTATGGTATTTAAGTAAGAAAATTAACAGTGAAACAGTAAGTAATACAAAGAAACATGAGATTTAATTATGAAACAGTAAAATGGAAATCCTGAAACCGGACCGACATGTCTATTACAAGTCTGAAGGTGTGCAAGCGCGCATTACTTTTGCATTGCCACTGTAACAAGATCAGCCTTCAGACAATCGGAAAAGCCAGTGGAGCCTTCCGGCAGCTGTTCGGCAAACAACCTGAAGAACTCTTTGTCTGAACGTGTGCAAAGCTCCATTTACAGCAATGCTCCACTACTCTTCCGATTTCCATCATGCAAAAAAGTCTTCCGACATGTCTGAAGCATGTCGGAATGTGTGTAAGGGGGCTGAAGGTGTGCAAGCTCCCATTGCTTTTGCATTGCCCTGTAACAAGAGCAGCCTTCAGATAATCAGAAAGCCCAGTGGAGTCTTCAGGCAGCTGTCTGGCAAAAAACCTGAAGAACTCTTTGTCTGAACGTGTGCAAAGTTTCATTTAAAGCAATGCTCCACTACTCTTCCGGTTTCCTTCATGCAAAAAAGTCTTCCGACGAGTCTGAAGCATGTCGGAATGTGTGTAAGGGGGCTAACACAAAAGCATAAAGATCAACGAAATTATCAGCATTACTCATTACAAGGACCCTTTTCTTCTATTTACAAAGCAAATTGTGCGGCAATATTAAACGTTAAAACACTTTTCTTTTAATTGCACGCTTATATACAAGTCTCCTTCCAGAGGAATATATAAAAGCACAAGATGTTTCATGACTAGACTACATCAAGCCTACAAAGTGCATGTACAGGGTGTTTAAAAAGAGTTAGAAACTTTCTGGAGAAAGCTTAATCAAAGTGAACAGGAAATCTTAGTAGAGTGAACAAACATTATGTGTTCCAGAAAATTAATCTCGAATCTTGCAAAAAAAAAAAAAAAAAAAAAACTATCTTTGAGTCAAGATTAAGAGGAAACAAGATTAATTATGAAGCTTTAATTTTTCTAGATTTTACATTGACAAGAATTATTATAGATAAGTGTTTACTATGCTTACATTGCATCAATTTTCAAAAATAAGAAACATGTTGAAATGCTATTAAAGAGCGTTTTTTTTTCTTTCTTGCTTCAGCTATGTAACTCATTATCTTTTTGTTAAAGAAAAAAAAAAAGATCTTTCAGGACATTTAATTAGATTTTGGTACAATACGTTTATTATCCGAGAAAATATTAAATGTATGGGGCAGAGCTGAACGAGTCACCCTGTCAATCGGGTCATTCGGGTGAAGTTTTGGACTTGGTCTGCTGGGAGCCGCCCTAATCCGGAGATCAAGGCAGAGCTTTTAATTATTTCCTCGTGTTTGAACAATGTTTATTTCAGGAGTGACCGGGATTGGAGGTGTTAACCTAGAACACGAAAAATACGAAGTCAAAAATACTTAATTCATTATAGTTCCCGGATCGAGTCATTCGGGTCAATTTTATGACCGGGTCACCTATGTTCGGGTGAAGCCGGGTCAGCAAAAGTGACTCGAATCTGCTCTGGTATGAAATATATTATGATATTGATGTTAGCTTAGTTTAGCTAAAATTTTGACACAAATTTGGCAATATTTTTAATTTGATGTGTGATTTTCTCGGAAACGAGTTAAATATATCAAATTATATCTAGCCACTTACGCCTCCTCTCTTCCTTTTATGAGACATTTTTATCATTAAAATGTGTACCTCTTTTTTGAAACACCCTGTTTTATTTACGAAAGTTCTTTTTCTTAATTGAACTACTTCACTGTTTCCACTTGGAAGAAATTTGTACAGATTTCCATGGGAGGGGACTTTCCCGTTTACTCCTCCCTCCTGCCAACACCTATGCAACAGGGCTATTCACCAAATTAATTTTCTCCTTTTCATTTTAATGATAGGTCAGGGAGATACCTAATTTGTTTGTTCTCAACTTCCTCCTCGTGTTATGTAACGTTTCAGCACAAGAATTTGTTTTCACAAGTTCTGTTGCTTAGAAACACCACAACGTTAAAATGGACACGAATCATGCATTGCTGAAATTCCCTCTCCTTCTCTTGATCTCTTCTGAAGACAGTGCGCGAAAAGATTTTAACCACACATCAGGAACGTGCGGTTAGTCATCATTTGTGAGTCACGTATTGATTAAAGTTTCCTGGTAGTCTAGTGTTCACTGTAAAGGAAAAGGAGGCGGAGGAACATCATACTATATCGGTATATTTGAAGAACATGCGAGCTATTGGAACGCTATTCAAGGTCGCTGTGAGTTCCGAAAAAGTTTAGATATTGTAAAATTGTAACATTTAGTATTAGTACAGGTGAATTAGACATTCTATATACATGATCGGGAGGAAAAATAATAATGATTCTTTTTCTTCATAGAAATGTTGCAAATGCCTTCCTTAAAAAAGATAGTAAAAGTCCGGACCGATCCGCCTTGTGCTAAGTCCACCAGCTTGAAAAAATGGCGGGAAAATGGTGTTTCGCCACTTTTTCTCTATTATCGCGAAAATGATTGATGTTAGGTGAACAATGCAAAGGACTAAATCGAAAGAGCAAAACATTTCCTATAAGGTGGCTACTTTCCATTGACAAGAATAAGTTAATAAATATTGGGGGGAAATATAATTATAGGCCTACCCTCAAATTAGCAGTTTTTCTCCAGATATACCTAATTTCTACCATGATTAGTTAATTATCACTTTTTTATTTTATGATGAAAGAGCAGATAAGTTCATTAGTATAGGTTTAACCCCACCCCAACCAGTGGTGAAACCAGAGAGTGGGCCGGGGTACGTGCCCTCGCATCAAGGGAAATATATTTATTTTTTATAGCATTATTACAACAATTTATATAAGAAAAAGCATCGATTTGCTTCCAGACAATTTCATTTATTTGGAACATCAATTTTTTGGGACACATATGTCATATTTCATGATAAAACTTCGGAATATGAGAGTACACGTAATAAATTTATACCAAAAAATTAACATAGCAGGAAAATTACAACAAAAATATCCTAGCCTTTCTCCCACCTGCATCCCATAGCGAAAATCCTGGATGCACCACTGACCCCGACCAATCCTTTCCGCTCAGTTACTTGTTAAATTCAGCGTTGAAAGCCGCTAGAAAGTCACTAAGTGTTATATTTGGCAAGTACAGACTCCTGAATATTTATTAATAACGTATATATACTTGAAACAGATTCAAGACTACACTGCTTTCTTCTCCATCACCTCTTCTTTGTTGAGGTACATGTTGAGGCCAGTATTTTTGAATGGTTGGGATTTTTTCAGATCAACATCTTTTTAATAAAGCTTATTCTTTCAGTGTACTCAGTATGCGATCATCTTATATGAGTTAGTGTTGTTCTCATTGCGATAGTTCTGAAGAAGATATTGTGAACTGAAAACACGATTTTCTTTTTTCTGAAAAAAAAAATACACATACACTTACCACACACACACACACACACAATACCATACGTTATATGCTTCGTAAATGCAATAGCAGTGCTTAATGAATGAACAATAACATATTATAATTGAAATAATATCTGTATTACTATCAAACGTTACTACTTCAAAACGCGTGCACAATGCGTGTTTGGAACATTAAGATTGAATAGCAGATAGTCATTAGCTACTGGAATCGGGTTATTTGGAATTACTCACAGCGGTCGCACGCAATACGCATATAAAAATTCGAATTTTTCAGTACCGGTTTTACGGTTTGTGTTCTATTGAGCGAAACCTAGTCTGGTTCCCTTGCATGAGCTTTATTAGTTTCCGTGCAGACAGTGCAACTAGGCGTCAGGCATAATTTAACGCTACAATGTTGAAACCAGGAAAATTTCTTCTTTTTCTCACCTTTATCTCACTACTTAAGGCGCTACGACCACTTCTACCGTGAAAATCACTCTACACATCACTTTCATTGCTTTTTCCACTTGAAATTTTCGGAAACGATCTCTTTTCCGTCGTATTTGGCATGCAGACCTTCGTCATAAGGACACGTGCAACATTATGAAAATATTAATTTCAAACTTACCTAGTAGAACAGCAAGAATCTACCATGTTTCTACTCTTAATAAAATAGTGATCATTTTAGGTGCAGGTTAGGAATCAGGTTCGGTATTTTTATTGCATAAGGGATTTACTGTTAAAAAATAATGACCATTAGTTAGGTGGAGGTTAGGAGTCAGGTTCGATTTTTTTATTGCACAGGCAATAGGAATCGCAAGCAAAATACTGTGCATGCACGTTTATGACAAGCCGGTCTAATAGGTGTTTCAGGCGTGTAATGAATCACGTCGGTTTTCTTATTTTCACCAACAACTACCAACTCTTTCGTACTACCTGCCGGCAGTAGAACTTACCGGCAGAAAAGATGGAGTCCTGAACTAAAAGCAGTGTTACAATCACATATAACTTGTTTTCATTCCGTCGGCACCTTTGAGGACACTTCAACTTTGATACATTATTTCTTGAAGACTACTTCACTAAAATTCACACCACCTACATAATTTTACTTCTTACACATTGCCGGAGAAAAGATTACCATCTATTATTATTATTCTACCTGTAATATTTTTTCATTTTCTGACGCCCAGTTGCACTATCTTACCTCAGTTTCATACGATATCCGAAGTATTACTACTTCTGGACATAAGTAACCAACGCAGCACCTAATCGACTGTGTGCCATCAATTTATTTGGGTTTCAGCAAATATTGTATTTCTCTCCCTGTTGCACTCGCCAATTATTTACATTGCCTAGGGTATAATACAAATATATGGTCTGATTATTACAATAAGCTTACATGGAAACACTGATAGTAACAACAGTTATTGATTGTAGAGGTATTTGTTATAAATATTCGGCATGATTGATTTCAAAACGTCATACTAAAATTCGTAAATATAAATCCTTTAAACCTAATATTACTTGAGTAAATGATCAAACATCTATTAAATAATACGAACCTTCTTCATTCCTCTTCATGTGAATTTTTAAAATGTTGATTTAACCTGCTATATTATAAATTTCCATTTTAATATTTTCCTGTCAACATTTAATTCCATTTGCCTTGTCTTGTTTTGTAGTTTATAGTCTATCGCTCTTAATGGTCATGCCCATTGCGAATTCGTTTAATAATTGAAGTTTATTAATTGAATTTGATACAATCCTACAGTCAATAGTCTATAATTATGTTATTTAATATTTTGTAGCTAGTTATTAATTCGTCGTCATGGTTACTGTCCGCCATCTTCTGTCTTCCACTCTATAAGTCTGATTACAAGTAACTTTTAAATGCGTTTATCACTTACAACTTCGAATTTTGAGGTAAAAACTGTTTGATGGAATTCTGTAGCATTTTGAACACTACCTGTGGTAATTTTCTTGAGTATTAGTCCGAAAATCCTTTGAATTCTGTGATTTTTACACGAGAACTTTCAGTGGCTTTCTACCATTAAACCGCCATCTTGCCAATCTCAATTTAATTTGCTCATTACACAGTTACAAGTTTTTTTTTTCCGCTAAACCGCGCGAACATCCAGATTTATGGCTAGAAAGTCTTTTAATCATGAATTGTTTTATCTTAGCGAAACTTGCACATTCACATTATATACACATGCTAGCTAAATCGTATAAACATATTTTAAAGGTATGATTCAACGTTATAACATTTAAACTTAATGTTAATATGAACAATTAACATATAAACATGATACTCATATACCATTACAATTTGTCCTTGTAAATACTGAATCTGTAGTTTATCACGTGGATGTTTAAAAACGATAATATAATGCGCATTAATACTTATATCACGTGCATGTTTATTTTTGGGAAATAGTTTGTCTACAATGAATATTACAGTTAAACTATTATGATATGGATACTTTGTAATGATATTAGCTATATCACGATTACTTTCACTCATTAAATAATCGAGTATTATTAATGAATTGGGTTGAATGTCAAATGTTTCCATGTCGGGAATATTATAATCAAATTTAATGTTGGGAACCCTCAAATTTGGTACTGCCTTTCCCAGCAAACGATCTCATTGAATTTAACTGTAAACATTTGCTCTCTGAAAGGTAACTACATTTTAACGAAGCAGGTATTCCACTCCCTGGAGGGTCCTGCGATAAGAAGGATTGCTGGGTGTTGTAAAGGCAACATCACGACTTCAAACGACGTCTTGCAACATAAATTCCTCTTTTATATAATCATGAACACTACATATAAAAAAAATATGTCTACATATATGATCATCATCATATTCAGAAATTTTCTATCCACTGCTGGATAAAGGCTTCCCCCCTTCTCTTTCACATATCTCGGTCTGTTACTATCCTTATCCAATTTGCTCCTTAAAAACTTTTGATTTATCTACCCATCTTGCATTTGGACTTCGTCTCGGTAGTTTATTTTCTCTAGGAATCCAATGTAGTAATTACATTTGTCATCCATCTTCCATCTGATCGTCTAGCTATGTAACCGGCCCATCTCCACGTCATTTTCTTCGCAGTCTTCATTATATTTTCTGCCTTTATTGGTGATCGAATCCATTCTGTCTCTCCTAGTTATTCCTAACATGCATCTCCATTGCTCTTTGTGGCTCTTAATCTTTGAGTCGTTTGCGTATTCAATGTCAGTTTTACAGCCGCACATCATCACAAGTAAGACACATTGATTATAAACTATACGCTTGAGACACATTGGTAGTTGGTTTTTGAAAATAAAGTGTAGTCTTCCAAACGACGAACACGTCATTTCACATCTTAAATTTATTTCATCAGTCAACTTGGCATTCCAAGGTTTAAACTGGCCTATGTAAACATACTAATCAACTATTGCTATTGTCTCTCCTCTAATCTTTATTTCCTTCTTTGTAGCATGTTGATTGTACTATGGCCAGCATTATCATGTTTACATTACTATTATACACAATTTTTCTCTAAGTCTAGAAGATAGGCCACCCAACTGTCGTAGAGTGAGCGGTGTGTGATTCTGAGAGTGTGTGCGTGAGCGAGCAAGGTTTCGAATCTTCTTTTCTGTAAGAGAAAACATTATCACATGTCCTGGGTTCTGGAAATATATTTATGATTTCTTGTAATATGTAACAAATAATAGAAAATGTAAGCGAGTCTCATTTCAAACACCCAAACAGGGGACCTAACACTATTTTCACTTTGGGTGAGCCACCCGTGGAAATTTACTTAAAAGTTTAATTTAAATTGTCCAGTAGAAAAGATCCTTACCGAACATGGAGAAACGAAAGTGAAATTACAACATATGGTTGCTGGGTAATTATTTCTTTATTAATAAATGGAGTATTTCATAGATCATTAACGTTATACACGAAAGACAAGAGAAAACGCATTGTTCTATCAGTTCTTAAAAAAATGGGGTACAATATTCATACTTTATAATTTCTGATAATATGTTGTTATTTACGTTTATCATTTACAAAGATGTTGATAGCCAAATATACAAAATATAGATATTTAAAAGAGACAAAAAATAATGGGTTTTTGACCATTGTATGGAGAATATCTATGATAAATTAAAATTTTTATCTATCCAGACAAATATTTGTTTGTGTGTGCGTGCGTGCGATAAACATTGATACGAGTATATTTTCTTCCGAGCGGCCGTACCTTACTTTGTAGAGCGTTGGTTTCGAATCTGGGAGGTCCTCGGTTCGGTACCAGCGGCTGACTGTCCTGACTTAGGTCTCCCCAGTGCTTTCCTCAGTCACACCAGGCATATACCGCGGTGGTACTTTCAATTTAGAACCTGGCCGACTCCCTATCGCATTTCGCACAATCTTATCCCGGAGTGATCATAGGTGCCTAAAAGCTATAATTAAGATGCAAACCCAACGAGTATAATATGTAAACCTGTCGCTCTTCTAATCGGCATATTTTGACTGAGATGGATTGACTGACTGTAGCTTAGTTACAAGAACGTTGTATTAGCAATCGAAAGGCTCTGGGACGACCGACTATCCTGTCTGACAGTATGAGGCCATTTTCCCCACGTCACAAATAAGCTAATATTTATAATAATCTGCAGATATAAAAAAAAAACACACTCAGACACACATAGAAACAGAGAGTGGGCATTGAGGGAGGGATTCAGTAAGAGAGAGAGGAAAAGAAGAAGAGAAAGAAGAGCAAGAGACAAAGTCGTGGAAGAACATCGATGAAGATCGATGAAGAACATCGAAACTAGATTGTTTTATTATTATGCTAAAGAACACCACAATGTTTACTTTCGGATTCTAGCTAGTGATGCAACCTGTATCTCCAACTTAAGAAGAATGTCAGAGTACTGTAAATAGTTGAAGCTACAATTTTGGTCGAAAAAACACTGCGCTGTGTGGGAATCAAACCCGGCTCGCCCGACTGAAGTGTTAAGACGGAACCACTGCACCACACATTATACTCCCAAAGAACTTGCGGAACACATATAACAGTGGTTCTGTGTTAAGGAAGTACAAGAAAAGTGGACACTTCATGACTCCGTAATTGTACTCTTAACACCCACATAATTTATTTTGCATCTTCCAACCAGTATTCGTTAATCATCTTTTTCTTTTTCTACAAGCACAAGAACTTTTCAACCATATGGGATTCGCTGTGGTTCTTCTACATTCATGAGGATTGAGACCTTTAAGAATAGAAGTTGCTATTCGATTGTTCACGGGGCCGCGGTGGCTCAGTTGGTAGAGCGTTCACCTCTGTTGCTGGGGGTCGTGGATCGATCCCTGTTCATGCCATGGGGGCTTTGTGGTGAACAAACACCGTGTGCGTGGGTTTTCTCGGGGTTCTCCTGTTTCCACCCACTTTCTTCATTCCACCTATTCCTCCCATCATCATCCATACGGCCTGAGCCATAGTTGCCTAAAGGGCTTAAAATAAATACAAAAGTTAAAAAAAAATTAAATTCAAAATTCGATTATTCACTTTTTCCTTGTAAGAACAGTGTTTGAACTGCTGTTGCCTAGTTTCGATACTCAGAAGTTGAGCAGCGGTCCACTGGACTAGCCAGCTATCTGAGAGTAAATTCCAGAAAATACGTTCAGGTATTGATTTTCGTTGAGGATCTTTGTAAATCTTTGTTTCTGTGAATTCTGTATACCAAACTATACGCGAAAATGTAATCAGTCAAAGGCTTATAGACAAATTAGTGCTCCTAATATCCATAATTAAAATATCTCAACAATATCCCTCAAAGCATGAATAATTAGATTAAAATAAATCAGTTGTATATGCATTCATACAATCATTTCAGGACATAAGTAATTTAATTATTATGTTTAAAATATAACATCTGAGAGATGGTAGGTAGTCGGTGACAGAACGTCGTTATATTATATGTGAACGTTAAAAACAAATTAATCGTGTAATAGCAATAAATAAGTGTGTGTAGTGCATTTGTCTGCATCTATAAATAAGTGTGTATGTGCGTCTTTCTGAGTGAACGGTAAAGGAAATAATCTGAACAATTCAAGTAAAAATCAGAAGAATGACATGCATAGAATAAAACTTTACAATTTGAAAAAGAACTATTGATAATGTAAAAAGCAAGTCAAAATTGAATTGCCAATTATTTTTTATTGAAAAGAAAAATTGGGGTTTGAACTCATGAACTTCTGACTTGTTGTCCAAAGTTCTTCTCACTAGGCTATCGGGACGTGTCAGTTCTTGTCTTTTAGTGTTCTTTTAGTAACACTTTCTGTTTCTGTTCTCAGACGGACATTTAATCTTGAAGTTCCTGCTAATGTGCCTGCACGAAAAAGTAGTTTTAACTAAGTCAAGATTTTGCTAGGTTATTAACTGAAAGGGTTGCAGGTAACGTACTGGTCGTTTGCCACAACCTTTTCGAGACATGAAAGTATTGTACCTAGTACTGTAGGTAAATGGTAATCCATTGAAAAATTTAACAGAAATCTTGGTGAAAACTGTAAAAACAACCATCTCGTGGGTAGTCAGTTGCTTACAAGGTTGGTACAAGAAAAAATAAACAAACTACACGGTTAATTTAAACAGCATGATTGACCAACTGCTCGGTTATGTGAACAGTTTAATGTGCAGGTAAATTTAACTTGAGAATTAGTTACTTGTTTATCTTGATGAGGGTTGGTTGAACCGGATTTCGTTTATACGATATGGCGGTCATTGAACTCTGAGGGGTTTCCACATGGAAGTTTTGTACCAACGCCAAGGCTTTAGGGTTAAACTTAGGAGCTAAGCTAGCAACCCTAAATTTAGGAATGTAGTGTTATTTAAAGTATTGTTAATTTTCTGTTAATGGGTAAATGTAAACGCAACATTGAGATTCGTATAATGAATATCTCATAGCGCAACTCTCGTGAAATACACACATTATTGACTGCAACCTTCAGGTGTTCCGTGGAATTGTCGTTAGCGATTCGCGCTGCCATGTGTAAAGTCCCCGGTTCGAGCCCAGTCCGGCGTGAACTTTTTTTTTTTTTTTTTGAGAGACAACTATAATTAAGCTACATGTAGTGTAAAACATAAAAAACTTGATTCCAAACGATTTTACCACGACAAATTTTACAAATCTTCGTGGGGATGGGTAAACAACTAAATACAGTTGTTTATCATAACCCTTCCAAATAACCTGTGTGTAGGGTTAGAGCAACCCACTGGATTTAACCTTTTTAGTTGGATTGCTGTAATCTTGTAATTATTAGGCTCTCTATTTATCAACTCACTCTGTTACATCATCCCATTTTTGGGTTGATAGTAACCTTTTATTTCTTTCCGTGTGTTGGATCCAGTGATTCCGCCAGCCCCCTTGTCGGGGTGTTTACCCCACAAAATCTCGACAACACCCCCGCATTTTAATTTTTTTACTGTAAAAAATCTATAGAAACTGTACAAAACTTCACTTACTCTCCCAATTTTGACTTTACACCCCCAAAATGAAAATTCTGGAGGAAACACTGATTGGATCACATGTTTGTGCTTCGATAAGGAAAAGCAAACAAGCGTTTAGTTAAGTAAATCATGATGCTAGAGCGATGCGAGAATTTTCTTTTTAGGCGAGCAAGAACTCTATCCAGGTAACGAAACACATTGTAATTTAGACTTAACTCATGACCCGACGCCAGAGACGTATTTAGATGTGTGACCGAGATATCAACCCCCTTAGCAATTCATAGCTATGTGCAGAATTAGTATAAGTTTAGACTAGTGTGATTGAAGAAATACTTACGCCCCAGGTCTTTCCGATTGTTTATATTTCAACGTTATGTTTCCATACGGTTCCATGAAGGTTAAAACAAATAATTTCTGGGACGAGAAGAAACAATTGAGCGGGTCTGGAAAAGTATATGCTTCGGGTGCCAGACAGACAAGTCTCTATAAATTATTTCGGGATAGATCGAATGCCTTTCCGGGGGTGTTTACGCTGTGTTTAAGTATAAAATGTAAATTAAATTTATATAACTACGTCCAAACTTACACAGCTATGAATTTCTGAGGATGCAGCTTTCTCGGTCCCACATCAAAATACGTCCCTGGGATCAGATCATGAGTCTAAATTACAATGTGTTGTGTTTCGTAACCTGGATAGAGTTCCTGCCCGGCTGAAAAGAAATTTCTTGCTTCACTCTAGTATTGTGATTGACTCAACTAAACGCTTGTTTGTTTTTCCTTTCCGTAGTAAAAAAAAAAAAAAAAAAGTGATCTAACCAGTGTTTGGCCAGGATTTTTCACAGCATATATTTTAAAATTCGGGGGTGTTGTCGAGACTTTGGGATCACCCCCCCCCCCCCCCATAAGGGGTCTGGCGGAATCACTTTATCTAATCAGTCACATTAGCAGGGACTTTAAGACTAAATGTCTGTCTGAGGACAGAAACAGAAAGTGTTATTTCGTAAGATAAAAGGAACAATAAAGGACAAGAACCCTGTGACGTCCCGATAGCCTAGTGGGGAGAGCGTTGGACAAGTCAGAATAGAATGCAATGTCTATTGATGAGTTAGCTAATATTAGTCCTGTTAAGCCGCTTACAGTGAATAGGAAAATGAACCCTAGTGCTCAAGGTGGGGGAGTTAGCTGCTGTAAAGTAGGCTCGTGTATCTACGTCTATTCCTACTGTAAATATATGATGGGCTCATACAATAAAGCCTAGGAGCCCGATTGCTAATATTGCGTAAATTATACCTAAGGCTCCAAACGTTTCCTTTTTGCTTCTTTCTTGGGTGACAATATGAGAAATTATTCCGAACCCTGGTAGAATTAAAATATAAACTTCTGGGTGTCCAAAGAATCAGAAGAGGTGTTGGTATAGAATATGGTCTCCTCCTCCAGCTGGGTCGAAGAAAGGGGTGTTAAGATTTCGGTCTGTTAGTAATATTGTGATAGCTCCTGCTAGAACTGGTAATGATAGTAATAATAGAACAGCTGTAATTATGACAGATCATACAAATAATGGAACTTGTTCTATTGTTATTCCCGGTATACGTATATTGATTACAGTTGTAATAAAGTTTACATTACCTAAGATTGAGGATACTCCGGCGAGATGAAGGGAGAAAATTGATAAGTCTACAGATCTACCTGCGTGCGCGATTGCGTTTGATTGGGGAGGATAGACAGTTCATCCTGTTCCCGCAACACTCTCTACAATTGTTCCAGTTAATAAGAGAGCTAGTGGTGGGGGTAAAAGTCAGAATCTTACATTATTAAGACGTGGGAAGGCTATGTCTGGGGCTCCAAGTATCAGCGGAACTAGTCAATTGCCAAATCCGCCGATTATAATTACTATAAAGAAAATTATAATGAAGGGATGAGCAGTTACAATTGCATTGTAAATTTGGTCATCTCCAATTAGACTTCCTGGGCGGCCTAATTCAGCTCGAATTAGTAGTCTAAGGGAAGTGCCCACTATTCCTGATCATGCGCCAAAGATGAGGTATATTGTATCAATGTCTGTGTGATTTGTAGAAAATAGTTATCGTTGCAAATGTTAGGAGAATTAGGACAGGTTGACTGAAGTGTTAGGTAGAAGATTGTAAATCTATATATGGAATTGTTGTTCCTCTTGTCAAGGATACTAAGGTCTTATAGTCAATAAATAAGATACTAGGTTGCAAATCTGGGGAGTGCAATTAGTGGTAGCACTAAGACCTAAAACTTGCTCTTTATAGGAGACTTTGAAAGTCACTAGTTTAATTAACTTAAGGTCTTGTTGTTTAGGCGCTTAAGCTTAGAATTAGGAGGGCTATTAAAAGTCCTGATGGAAATAGTTGTTAATGTGAGCGTTTCTTGCTATTTTGAGTAGGGGGTTGTGTTTGTTCAGGTTTGAATTCTATGTGTTAGGATAAATGCGGAGTATGCAATACGTATGTAATAGTATAGGGTAATTAGGGCTATTGTAATTATGATTAGAAGTGGAGTAATAAATAATGTTTGAGTTAGTTTCATAATAATAATTCATTTTGGTAGGAAGCCTAAGAAAGAAGGGAGACCTCCTAATGAGAGGATATTCATGAAGATTGCAAGTTATGTAATTGGGTCGATTTTGTGGGAGAAAATTTGATTGAGATAGTAAATTTTAGTTACCGCGAGAAGTGACGTGATTGCGGTAATAAGGAGTGTATAAAGAATGAAATATAAAAACTTGATATTATCGGTTTTGGTGATAAGCAAATGGATATTGTATCGTCGCATAAGATGGCTCTTAGAAATCACCCTATATGGGCGATTGAGGAAAAGACTATGACTTTTCGTAGGGAGGTTTGATTGAGTCCTCCAATGGCTCCGATTATTACTGATAAAATAATAAGGAAGAATATAATATAAGAAGAAATTATTGTATATGTCATAAGGGCAAGTGGGGCTAGTTTTTGTCATGTTATCAATAACAGGCAATTTATTCAATCTATACCCTCTATTACTTCTGGTATTCAAAAGTATAAGGGGACTGCTCCTTATTTGAGTGCGAGTGAGGTTACTAGATTGGGGTTACCAGTGTTTGCTAGTAAATAATTATGGAATGATAAGATTACAATGGCTAGAAGAAGGATCATTGAGGCTAGGGCTTGTACAAGAAAATATTTTAAATGATCCTATTAGTAATGTTAACATGAACATTAATGTTTTAGGTTTGGTGAGCATTAGAAAGAGAAGGATTAATATTGAAACCTTCATTTGTTGGATATGAGTCCGTTAGCTTTATTAGCTTATCTTTGTTTTATGCTTTAGTGTAAGGTGCACGTTAGTTTTTGATATTGAAGGGGAAAGTTTAATTATTTCAAGTATAGGCGGGATAGTAGTGAAAGTATATGTTTATACATTATTTATCCTATCACGATAATCCTTTATTCAGGCATTTCATTTATTTTTTAAATTAGTATGAAGTTATTTGTTTTGTGGAAGTTATTGGGATTGAAGGTTTGTGTAATAAAATTAGAATAGGGTTATCGGAAACATGATATAATAAGGGTTACAGAGTAGATTATATCTTAATTAATAGCTATACTACCGGCTAAATAAATAAATAATATACATACGTTTCCATTACTTGCTATTATTTACAGCATATGTTTATGGAGGTTTTAAATATATATATTTTAGGATACGAAAATGAAAAAAAATGTATCGTAAAATATATATGTGCGCAGGGGCGCAGGTGAGCTGTTGTTGGGGAGATTTGTGGCGAGGAGGTTATTCTAATTTTTGTTGTTACTGGTAAATTACCTTATAATTTAATGTGGTCATAATTTTATAATTTTTAGCCAAGTTTTATTATGGCTCGTTTTTCTTTTTTATGGTTTTTGTACATGTATTATTTTTAGTGAGATGTGGATGTTGCTGTGATTTTAGAAGGATCAGAGAACAATAATTGAACTGAGCAGTGTTTGATTTTGTTTATTTTAATGGAAGTTTGAAATAGATATCTATAGTGAGAAGTTCCGGTAAAATTTGTTCCAGCTGCCGCGGTTAGACGGGAGGAATGGAAGGAAAAGATGTGGTGACTATTGTAGTTTAAAGTTCATATTTAATAAGGATTGATATGATAATTTAATAGGTGAAATTATCATACTTGTTTATATTATTTTTAGGCTATGGAAGTGTTAATATAAACTAGCATTAGATACCTTATTATAGACATCATAAATTGGAGTAAGGGCTGGGGTAGTAATAGTTATGTTCTTGAAACACAAAGAATTTGGCGGTGCTTTAGTCTATTCAGAGGAACCTGTTCCGTGATCGATAGTCCGCGCTATAATTTCATTTATTATTGTAGGCAGTTTGTATACCGCCGTTGTTGGGAAAATTTGAAGATGGTTTTCAGTACTTTAATTAGAGGGAAAATCAGGTCAAGGTGCAGCGAATTAATAAGTGGGGATGGGTTACAATAGTTTGGTTACTTCGGATTTTTATTGAAAAAATAATATGAAGGTAGGTTTGAGTGTATTTTTTTATTATATCATTCGAGTGAGCGAGGCTCTAGAGTATGCACACATTGCCCGTCGCTCTCATTTAGGTGAGATAAGTCGTAACATAGTAGGCGTATTGGAAAATGTGCTTAGGTTGGTCAGAGTAGAGCTTGATTAGTTGAGCTTTTCGTGTACACCGAGGAGGCTTCTGTGCAATTCAGATTACTTTGATAATTAAGGTAATTATTATTAGTGCTGATTAAATTGTTTACTTTTAGTAAGTAAAGTAATATGCTGGTTAAATTGGTTAGATAAATTTTATTAATTAAATTATGAGGTGATAGTGAATGAATACTGTTAGGAAAATGCTAGTTAAATATTTTAAAATTGTTTTTTGTTTAAGAAAGTTTATGGAACTGTACCTTTTGTATCAGAGAGCATCTAAGATTAAAAGAATATTGTTTTATCCCGAAGCAGATAAGAGCTAAAATAGTTATGGGGTTGTTGATTACAAACTGCTCCTTCATATGATTTTAGTAATGATAGGTTAATCGGTTTTTGTGATATCTGGTTGTACAGGAATTGTATTTAATGTAGTGGTCATGAATGTAATGTATGGTTTTTAAGTACTTATTTTTGGTTAGTCTGAGTCAGGGGGATTTGCTCTTGATTAATTATTTTTCATAAGCGCGTAATAGAGTAATTTATTGTTGTAGGCTTAGAAATAGCTATCAATTATGATTTTGTTATAATTTATCTAAAAAAATTAATAATATATTTGATTGCTCTTTGATTTGGATTTTATTACTGTACTATTGTTATTAATTTTTTGATAACAAATTATGATACTATTAGTATATATTTAAGGTTAAGTTAAAGGAAGTCGGTAAATATATTTCTCGCCTGTTTATCAAAAACATGACCTTTTGATAAAAATATAAGATCTGGCCTGTTCAATGAGTTTTACTATGAATGGCCACGGTATCTTGACCGTGCAAAGATAACATAATCATTAGTCTTTTAATTGTCGGTTTGTATGAAGGGTTGAACGAGGAAATAACTGTCTTTTTTCAATATAGTAGAATTTTACCTTTGAGTGAAAAGGCTTAGATAATTAGGGAGGACAATAAGACCCTATAGATCTTTATATTTTTTCCTGAGTGTTGTTAGTGGTATTGATGTTTTTATACTCAGAACTATGTATTGAGTTGGGGCGACTGGGAAAAATATAAACTTTTCTTAAATTGTTTAATTCATTAATGTTGCTTATTTGATCCATTATTTTGTGATTATAAGATCAAGTTACTTTAGGAATAAGAGCGTAATCTCTTTCGAGAGTTCATATCGACAGAGGGGGTTGCGACCTCGATGTTGGATTAAGATTTACTTAGGTGTAGGCGCTTAAGGGAAAGGTTTCTTCGACCTTAAATTCTTACATGATCTGAGTTCAGATCTGCGTAAGCCAGATCGGTTTTTATCCTTCTATTGATTCACGATATTTTAGTACGAAAGGATCAAATATTTGTAATATTTATTTGTTTTGAAAGAAATTAAGTAACTACTTTGGCAGATAAGTGTATTAAATTTAGGATCTAAAAATGGGAGGAATTCTCAGGTAGTAATGTATTACAATTTTTGTTGTTTTTTTCTTGCATTGTTTTGATTATTGGGGTTTTGGTTGGAGTCGCTTTTTTTACTATGCTTGAGCCCAGGGTCCTAGGTTTTATTAAAATCCGACGGGGGCAAAATAAGGTAGGATTTTGTGGGATTTCTCAGCCGTTTGCAGATGCTATTAAGCTTTTTACCAAAGAGCAAACGTTTCCTGTTATGTCTAATTATTATCCTTATTATTTGCCGCCTGTTTTTAGTTTAATATTATCCTTATTGGTTTGGTTATGTATTCCTCTCGTTGGTTTAATAGTTACTTTTTCTTTGGGTTTATTACTCTTACTATGCTGCACTAGTATGGAGGTTTATACTGTTATGTCTGCTGGGTGGTCTTCTAATTCTAATTATGCTTTACTTGGCGGGCTGTGGCACAGACAAGTCAGAAGTTCATGAGTTCAAACCCCAATGCAAGCAATTTTTCTTTTCAATAAAAAATAATTGGCAATTCAACTTTGACTTGCTTTTTACATTATCAATAGTTCTTTTTCAATTGTAAAGTTTTATTCTATGCATAACATTCTTCTGATTTCTTCTTGAAACGTTCAGATTATTTCCTTTACCGTTCACTCAGAAAGACGCACATACACACTTATTTATAGATGCAGACAAATGCACTACACATACTTATTTATTGCTATTACACGATTAATTTGTTTTAACGTTCACATATAATATACTGACGTTCTGTCAACACCCACCACTTCTCAGATGTTATATTTTAAACATAATAATTAAATTACTTATGTCCTGAAATGATTGTATGAATGCATATACAACTGATTTATTTTAATGTAATTATTTCATCTAATTATTCATGCTTTGAGGAATATTCATGCTTTGAATATAATTATTTTCAAAAGGCTTCGTTCCAGGAAGTTTCGTTCCCTTCTCTCTTCTATTTAAAGGTGGAATATTAAACAAGATTGTTTTTTCTCTCCTTTCTCCTTCACACTTTGATCTATATATTCCTTTTGTTCCCTCTTCGATCCTAATTTCACGAGTGTGCCACAGCTCTTGTCCTTTCAGAGATCACTTCCTCCTTGTAGCCGACCAACTTTTGCATTTCACGTTTCTTACATGGCTGTTATCTGTTGATTTCTTTGACACTGACCAACTTTTCTGTAGCTTCTCCTCTCGAATCTGTTGCCTTGCCATTTCTCCCATTCCAGTATTTTATTTATGGCGCGAACGTTTTCTGACCTCAGTCTTATGTTCAAGTCGTAGTAAAACTATAATATTAAACAGTGCCGCGTCCTGTCCCAATTTTCCATCCTATTCATCTATTACTTTTATAACATTAAAATACGTGCATATGTTACACAAATCATCGAGATTAAATCCAACCAAAAACTTTCAGCAAGCTGATATTCACTTTCGGTATTTTAATTTCTATTCGGCTGTCATTTTTCCAGGTTTTCAAAATATTCTGTCGTGTCCCACTTTTGATCGTGATACATATTTCAAACTATACTTAGCTTTCATCTCATTTTGTTATTCTTCATGTCACACACTGACGTTAGGTTCATAGAGGAATGAATGTCTTCCTCGTATTTCTTCTCATACTTGGCATTTCTCCAGGGTCTTTGTACACTACGTATTACAATCCTGAGAATGGGAGTTTCGCTTCAGGATATTGAAAACAATTAATAGAATAGTCCAAACCCTACTACTGTATAGAAATGTACGAGGTGACTTTCGAAAGATCTTAGCTAGACTAATTCAGAGCGGCCGAAAGTCTTGATTGGTGGAGTAGTTCAGTGTTGCCAGCACATTTTTTTAAAAAGTAATCAATTACTGAAATTGGTTTCATTCAGCTCCGCCTAGCTGCGCCAAACTTGGCATAAACATTGTTCCACATAATTACTGTGGATTTTCCCTAACCTAAAGGCTGCAGTTGTCGGTGTTGCCAAGCCTATTTTATAAAACAATTATGCTTGGGTGGCTAAAATGTTATCAAGGGACCGGAGCCTTTGCGATTATTATTAGAATCGCAGCTCTAACTTTTCTTCTTTTTTGTCTTATCATAAAGACTTACGTGACATAGTTGGAGAAGAAACAATTGTAGCGAAGCGCTGAGTAGGAAATCGAACGCAAATTACGAAAAAGTGATCTGTTCTTATGCTCTGGCAAAATAATAAAGGCTCAGAATTTAATGGCAGCGTATCATGTGGCACTTTCTTATTTTAGACTGATGTACATATTAGTATCGGTTATGACTTATTTACACGAGAAATGCTCTTCTATCAAACTCATATGCAAAATAAAAAGATGTTTAAATGAAACAAAAATAATAATCTCACAAAATATCTAATTTTCAGGGATTTGCACATATTTTTAAAAATATATTGTTATAAATTACACCAATTTTGGAAAATATATTTTTTGGCTACATTTTAACACATTAAGTTTATTTTCAACACTTTAACTTACTGTATTTTGTGATGCAATGAGTTTAATGTCTCTATTACTCCAAATGTTATGAACGGTTTATTCTCCTTCAGTAATCATCACAACCTATTAACGCCAAAAATATTTATTGCTTGTATGATTTTTGTTTTCATTACACTAAGTCCACAAAGGTAAAACTTGTAATTTTATTGTTTGATTTGGTGCAACAATATATTTACTCTTACGTATAAGAATAATCATTATGTTGCTAAGAAAAATTTGAACTTATAAAGATACAGAATTTTGCTTGGTTGCCCGCAACATCATGAAGTAGAATTTACCTTCTGGTATTATTTTTCTTCTTGGAATAAGCATGTCAAGGGACAGGTCTCACACTGAAGAAGAAGTAAAGGGATTTATTATCGCTGCGCTGCGACACTTGACACATCGAGGGTGCACCCAAAATGAACTTCTTGGGTATTTTACGAATCAGAACTCTTCCGAGTCGACTTACACTAAAACTGAAATTAAAGATGCCTTGAATAAGCTCGTAGATCAGAAGTACCTGAAAGAAAAAAATGGATATTATCGTCCCGGCAACTTCAGAAAGACTTTAAATGTTCCTAAGTGTCCTACATGCCAGAAGAATCCAAAACTTAGTCGCCCGTCAAGAAGATCCAAAACTCCAGGTGAAATGCCGGGTGGAGAGTTCTTAAATCGTCATGACCTTGACAGTCGTATCATCGGAATTATTCGGAAATACGGGAACGTTGGCTGCTCAAAAACTACAATCAGAACCTCTCTCCGTAAAGATTTCAATTTGAAAGTTCCAAACGAGTCTATAGATGAAGTTTTGAAAACTTTGGTGGATACTGGTAAAGTGGAGTTTCGAAATCGTAGATATTGCTTGAAAGGAGCAGCTGTTCCACCTCGTCCGAGAACTACACGAAGAGATGAGAGGAAAAGGTCAGAGAAGCAAAATGTAAGCGACGACGATGATGATACTGCCAGTGTTTGTTCAAACAAGCGGAAGTCCCACACCAGGCGAAAGACCAGCTCAAAGAGGCACCGTACATCTTCCGATACAGATTCAACATTTGACAGTGAGATGTCTTCGCATGGCGATTCGGAACCAGAATTTGAATCGGAATCAGAATCGGAATGCGATTGTGAAACCTGCTTAGACTGTTGAGACTATTTTCAGTGCAACTGCAGCTACTACTATACTAGGTTTGCTTCTAAGTAAAAGATTTCGAGTATATTTTTTCTGTATTCTACTTGACAAAGCATTCGAAACTTAAATATTTTTGGCTTTAATATCATTTCAATGTAACGATCTCCCTTTCTCTTCTTTGTAAGAAAATATGTCTGGAAATTGAAGAAACTTTAATTTGTTTGTCCAATTTAGAATCACATGCTAATGAGATGAAATAAATTTTATTTGTTTTACATCTCCTACGAATGAGTGTAACTCGTCTTTATATTTGACAACTATTAAATTCAGAATCGAAATATATTTACTCTAATGGATTAATGATTTCCAAGTAAAGTCCGAGTTCCCCCCAAATATTTATTTTTTCACTGAAGCTTTAACAGTGATTATATTCCGTTTAAATTTATTCTAACTGCTACAATTACTTTTAGCATGGAAGTAATACATGACATAACAACAGACATAAATGATCCACTGTATTTGCACTAACAGAAAATGTTAAACAGGAATGTTTCCTTAATATTTAAAGTTGTCCACGTTGCATTTATTTTTATTTTCAAGTATATTGTTTCACTAAAGCTAGATCATCAACTTCCCAAACTTAGAATATATTCCTTATCAACATTTTCCATGAATTTAAATGTTTTAATATTATAGTTAGAATTAAAGAGGTCTTCTTTCTCTTCGCGACTCATCATAAGGCAGACATACAAAGGGGTCCTGATAAGTCTTTAGCCTTACCTAGAATAATAGGAGATACTGGAATAGTGTTGTGGTTTCTATTTAACATATTCTGCGTGGATATTTGGTGAGACGACCTAAATAAAATGTATTTAGTTGCACCTAAAAGCACCTGATAATAGCTTCTATGCCTCAGAAACGCTGCCAAAGCTTGAGGTGGGTTTTCCGATTTGAGAACAGGCGATAATAGAACGGTGTTAAGTTTGGAGAATGCGGCGGGTGATCAAATAATTCGAAGGTCAGATCAACTAATTTCTGCAATGTAAACCCGCCCTCTGAGGTGCTGTGTTGTCCTGGAAGAAGATCTGGACAACTTTCCACGGTGTTTGGACTCCAGTTTCTCCTTCAGTTGATTCAGAAGTGATGTACAGTAGTCACTGGTGATACTGGTGCCATGCTCGAAGTAGTGAACTAAAGGCACATCATCAATATCGAGCAGACAGTCGCAAGAACCTTGGCATCTGACCTCTGGACCCTGCACTTGTTTGGGCGGGGAGAAGCCTGCGCCTCCACTAGCGTAACTGTTCCCTGGTCTCGGAATCATAATGGGGATCAAAGCCTCATCGACAGTTACAAATTCTGGCACGAAACGTTCACCATGCCGTTGAATAATCTATTTTACGCGATGACCCGAGCGTGCTTCTGTTCTACATTAAGAAGTTTATGGATCCATTCTGGGGCAAGCTTTTACATGTCCAGATGGTCGTGAATTACACCAACTCTTTCACGAGATATGTTAAGGTTCTCTGCTATATGTCTAGCAGAAACTCGCCCATCTTCTAAGGTTATATTATGTACAGCCTCTACAGTTTCTGGCACATTCGCGACTGGAGATCTCCCCGAACATGATTCGTCGTCTGTGCTAAAATATATCTACCCTGTACTAAATATATCTACCCAATTTTTTATTGTGATGTACAAAGTTTCCCAATGCTTATGACATACAGTAACTATTTGATCGCAATCCGCAGGTCGTTTCCATTGATACTCTGGTTACTTCACACACAAAAAACACAAGGGAAAAGTCCATCAGCAGAGTCATGTTTGGACACAAGGAACTACAAACAAGAAGGTTTATACAATATAAAATTGTTCCTATTATCACACTCCTAAGCACAAAGGCTGTACCTGGCCTCAATTACACCAACCACTTTTCCTTAAGATTTCCGTGACTTTACGCAGCCAGGTGAATGCCAAAATCAACATCTGCTACGAATAACATAAATATGTGATTCGGGGGATCACTTTAAATTAATGGGGCTCTGGAGATAATTGTCAAGAAACGATGAATGATAACTTATTTTAACCATAATACGTAGCAGAGTAAGGTGATATAAGTGTGGTAAAATTAAAGGGAAATCGGAGGGTAGAATGGGTGAATTGAAAACTGCATTTTAACATTTCTATCGTTTCTTGTTTTCTTTACTACACTTGTTTTATAGGTTATATATCAACGTCGGACGATATGGGCATATTGGATTTTACGACATCGATCGATATCGTTCAACGACATGGGCCCCATATTGGATGGCAAACATCTTTGCTAATATCGGTCAACGATATCGATCAATATCGGACATAAACATCGTTCGACATCGATCATCGACATTGCTCAATATCGGATATCGACATCACCCAATATCGGCCAGTGACATACGAACATAATGTAATTCTGATCTTGTACTATTCTTGAAAAGAAATCCCGCTTTTTTTATCCAGGACAACCAACTTAAACAAACGAACAAGACTGTAAAACACGTTAGAAACTATAAAACAAAGCAGTAATTGTAATTTACTACTTATTTAAAGAATACTATTTTTCTGTAGCTAAAGTTACATCGCTTCACTGTGCTAATGGATTGGAAAATTTGTCGACCACTGCTAGTTCGTAAAATAATGTTATTTTTGATGATGCGTCATGCTAAAATTTGTAGTTTCGTTCCATTGTAATCATTTCACGTCTCTTCCGCTTTTAACTTTATTATATTTATTTATTTTACTTTTTTAGCCAAGAAGTTAAGAGTACAATGACCATGATTACAATGAAACTGCTTAAATTGAAGGAAATGATGTAAAACAAATTTAAATAAATATAACATTAACTTATTCTCCTACTAAAAGGAACCTCTCTTAACAACCACATGGACTCGAGAAAATACGCTACTTTCTACCGTACGAACGAAACAAAAGTCTAAAATGTCCCCCGGTTCTGTTATAAATCCTGTCGGTTTGTCTATGTACTTATAGTGATCAAAGAATCCTTGGGAAAAACACAACCAACTTTAACACCTTGTTTGTCTATGTCCTACCCGTGGAAGGATATGTTATTTCTGCATTTTAACATGCTTCAACGAGGAACAACTTCTTTGTCAAACAAAGCTGGCCACATGTTGACAACAACATAGGTTTGCCCATATGGACTGACATTGATCAATATAGATATCGGTTACCGATATGGATCGATATTATTCCATGACGAATGCTCTATTTTTTAATTTTAATTTATTCTTAGCACAATACTTACTATAGTTTTAGAAAAAAGGTAAATTAGTGATACCGATAATCGATGTGGGGCGATATGGGTCCCATGAGCGGCCAACGTGCATGTGCTACTGGGAATTTGTAGCAAACCATATAATTAATCTTTTTACAATTTTTTTTTAACAAAAAAAAAAAAAAAAAAAAAAAAATGGCGTAAACTTAGAGGCTGTTACGTGCCAGAAACAGAAAAAAGGAAATTTCGAAGAGGAATCATTTTTTTTTCGCTTTTCACTATTAGGACCCCAATAAACCTCCGATCGATGACTGAAAATATTATTGATGGTCCTTCGCCTGTTCCAAACACATTGCGAAACTTTGAAAAGATTTGTGTGATGGTTCTTTGACCAAAAAATGCCCACAAGGTGACATAAGGACACATTACGAAGTATCTTATGACATCTCAATCGTTCTCCATTGAAACCAAGGCCACTCTGGAACGACATCCAAATTATACGGGTTCTATATGTATATACTCTATAGTGTATAATATATGACCAATAAAATAGAGTCATCTATTACTTTCTGAATAAAAAATCAGTATATAACGTGGGAAATAGTCGGCTTGAGCCCCAAGGGGTAATTATATATTTTTTTTTCTGATGCATGCACCGCTTCTTAGAAGCTGTTGAGATGTAATTTATCATAACGTCGCTTAAGTTGCAAAACCACGTATCTCAGGTTTTTCTTTAAACGATATTTCGCGCCAAAACGCACCACGACTATCCTGTGCATCGTCTAAAATAATAGTTTTGTTTGTTTTTTGGTTGCAAACAAGTGACAAATATGGGTTATGAAAAATGAATGAACGGTGATGTTTTTTCTCCTCTCCTTTAAAATTTGCTTTCTTAGATACGCGGTTTTGCATCTTAAGCGACGAATTGGAATTTTCGGATCAGCACAAGAATACACAACAATAGCTAATTTTCTTTGTTTAAAAACAATAGTGCAATTCCAGAGAGCATTTCTGAAAATTTTTGAAAAAAAAAAAAAGTAACATCTTAGGAACGCTTTTAGACTTACTTTTATGTAGTTTGTGGGTGATCAAATGGCGTAATTTCTTATAGCAAAGAGGGGAAAAGTGGTAAATGGAAAATTTTCCCTAAAATTTCCATTTACGCTACTCTACCGCTCACTCTGCTTCTCAAGGGCGTTTGTTCCATGAATTTCGCTTGTCTTTCTTTCTAATGCATCCGAGCGCGGTCAAATTGGTTTGAATACATCATAGTTTTGGTGAAGTTTTGAAAATGCAAAACTTTAACGTTTGAAATTTCCTACGATCCTGATGGCTGAACAGCAACTGAGTTGCTGCCATAGTTCCGGATAATATATTGAACAAACACCTGCAATTTCACAGTGTGGTACTTCACGCAGAAGGTAATCACCATCGTTAGTATATTACGTATTAGTTGAATGCCTACACTGCATTCTAAAAGGAGCAAAAAGAAAAAAAATCAAACATTTACATAGTGAAGAAATCATGTACAGTAACAAGATGAAAGAAACCATTTGTATCTTGAAAGTTTACAGATCATTCAGTGGAAAAGAGTTTATGCTAACCAAATGATCACCTACAGCTACAGCTACATCTTTCTTCGCATTATCAAGGGGTGCTCTTCTCGAGATTGTATAGCGCTGAAATATTTCTTCCACCGAATGAAACCACAGACTATCCCCATTTTTCTACCTCATGAACATTACCTTTAGGGTTTATTACATCAGCCGTTGTTAGATATGCAAACTTCAATGTACTCTGACCAAACGAGTTGTACAATTTTAGCTAAGCAAAAGTTCCTCAGATCTATTCTATGACTTGGCTGGAGTTAAGTTCAATATGTTGTTCCGAACGCTTTGAGGAAAATCAAGTAAAAGATGCTACAGATTCAATTATTTTGACAGCTTGTGGTGAACATTCAACTCACTTAGGTAATAGAAAATTTGCCATTATTTCTCGTGAGTAAGTCCACTGATTGTCTTTATAATTCTCATCAAAGATTACTCTACGTATATGTCATCTATGTCCTTTACTAAAAAACCTTTCTATGACTACCCTTAAATGGTGTAGACACGTGGTTGGGATGTCGTTGCAAAGGTCTTGGCTAGACTATCTCAAAGCTACTGGAAGAGTCTTAAGTAAACGCCGCAGTTGTTAGCATTGCCAACCGATTTAAAAATTGAATATTCCGTTTACTCCCGTATCGTTTCCGTATCCGCACCGAACTTGGAATAAACATTATTCGACACAAGAGCAAATTTCTGTGGGTATTTCCGTTCTTAACCACCCCAGTTTCCAGCGTTTCCAAACTATAAAATAAATATTTGTGTGTCTGAGATGCTATCTAGAGACCGGAGCTTCAGCGAGAATCACAGTGCTAACTTACCGGTACTTGACATTTATGCTACCGCTTCCGTGTTCAGTGTTTTCTCAAATTCTCTCATTCCGAAATGTTATGAATATTGTTATCATGAGCTTTTAAATGTTTTGAGTGACGTTATAACATTCTCTGTCCAGATGCAGGTAGTATATTGGTATTGGAATCTCGATTCAGTTTATTATTTTTATGATCATACGCGAAGAAGTGCACGGCGTTTTGAACTTGGCTACAAATTTCTCTATTTCTCGCTTTGTTTTATTTGTATTGCTTGTTGGGATAAGTAATATTGAAGAAAAATCTTTGACAGTTCAGGAGATTCATGTTACATAAACAGTAAATCAGCGATGGTGGAAACTCCACGAATACGATTTCTAAAGTATGTGCAAGCATTGAAAACAAAGTAAAGACTATGCCCCGATTTCCTCTTATATACCGTCTGTTGACACGAGTTCGGATTTAAGGACTGGATCGTATAACCGTAGAAAAATATATTCAGTTGGATCATCTTATATTTTTGCTTAGTGCGCACCTGTTCTGTTCAGAATAGCTAGCTTTTGCTTTTTCTCTTAATGAATAATTTGTTTTATTTTTACTTTGGGTTTGTATCCGTGCGTTGCTAATTTTCTACACACTTGTTACATTTGAATGGTTTTATTAAGCAGCAGCGTAAACTAGAACATTTATTGTTTTTTTGTAATGGCTATTCGTTTTTTTGAGTATTGTGACTTTTTGTGCTAAGTATAGCAAGTATTATTTTTTTAAATCAATATTGGTAGTGTACTGCCTAAGCGGTAGGTCCTTTCCGGTCAATTTTAACCCTATTCGTTTTTATATTTCTTCCTGGATGCATATGTATATATTTGTGGCCAGTCTTTGCTTCATATCTCAGGGTGCCCAAGGCCTATGTGTTGCGGGAGTCGGAACTACCAAGTACATCAGAGTAATAGTGGGGTGCCGGCTCCGTAAGGAATACATGTTTCATTTTAACCTCATGTAAAAGTTTTATACCTTTTTTTTTTAATTTGAAGGTACGTATACATTAAGAACGATTTCAGTTCGAGTGGACACTTGTACGTTAACTAGGGGGCTCCATGTGGCACCATAACCCAACGGGCACTTTCTCGGATAAAAAATAGCGTATGTTGCATATGTAATAAATGTAGAAGGCACTGTGTGTGTTGCTGGCCAAGTACGGTGGAAATATGGACCCATACGGTACTCCGCTAACACACGATCGCACCCACTCCCCTTCCAGTGATTGTATATATATGTATATTTATGGATATGTGAGTATATATATATATATATATATACTCTACAATGCCCTTACTGCCTTCCGAACGAACACAGTGCAAACAAAAAGCAACTTCCATGAGTGGATGATACGTGATGATGCAAACATCTGAAGGAGAGCAGTGTTGCCAACTTTTCCGACACTTTTCTGTATCTCGGAAACTACTTGATATCGAGTTCGAACAAGTTAGAAAATGATCTCCATGACATACTGTCTTGATCTATGAGGGGTTGACATCAGATCATAAGAGACCTTTTCGAGTTATTTGACTGTTTTATGTTAGTTCTGTATATAATTTTCCGTTGATTTGGCAATACTGAGAAGCCAATTACTATGGTTTATGTTACACAAGACGTCCCCCTACCGCAGGTAAGTATGCATGGTTAGACATTTTACATTATATAGTTTTAGATTTATTTAACGGTGTCACTCTTACAAAATTCACCCTATATATACAATGTCCTTTCAATATGCATACGGTCACACGTATTAAATTAAGAAAGGAAATAAATAAATGAATGAAATTGTTTATTTCCGTTTCATCAACCAGTTTGCATACATCTTACTTACTGTAATAATCTTAATTGTTTTTCGGTTATACACCTTTATATTGGTATTTTTTTATGCTAATGAAAAGAAAGAGTTGAAATATTGCTGTTCCCAGTGCCTCTGTCGGGCTTTTAGTGAATTACAGTATCAGTTGGTCACGCCATCTTTGAATCCTCCCTTATAATGGGTTTGGATATCAAAGAGGCCACACGTCTAAAGTGTTTTATCGAAATTCAGAAATTTAAATTACGACGTTCTGTTAACTTAATATTGGAGAACCGATAATATTGCTGGAATTGTTATATGGATAAAACGAGCAAGGTGTAGATGAATGAAGAATTACCTGCAGAAATATTTTGGAGCATTACTGCAATATTTTCACTCATTAAGGACTTCGCTTTTCCTCGACCTCGTGGTTCTGAGAAGGCAGGGTATGGCAGACATTTTGTCAGGGGTAAGCATGCTTTTGGTTTTGTGTACCGTGTAGTCATCCTTGCTATTATTTCCGTATTAATTACGGTAGAGAAAAATTCGCGATTGAATTCTCTCAAAATTATTTTTGGAATATTTTGGAACATTGAGTTCGTCCGGACGAACTTATAAACTTATTACCTTCTGATTTTCTTCAGGATTGTAGCTTAGCGATAACAGTGAATGAGCAAGAACCTTTATGGTATTCCTTTTATAAATTGGCAGTTTCACACTAGTAACCTACTCAAGTTGATTGCTTTTAAGTTTGCGTTGTCGGAAATAATTATTGAGACCTTAGCTACCGACTGTTGAGAATTTTAGTGCCCTTTCGTACAATTGCGTTATTGGATTAGTTAACTTTTGCAGTGCGAAAAGAAAGGGATTAAAAAAAAACTGCTCCAAAATTTATTCTAATGGTAATTCGATGTTGATTAATGTTGTAAGGACGGGAGCAATTGTTCATAGTTGTGAGGATTACCGCATTTCGCTCCTTTTGAGATGTATGTATAACGTGGCTGAAATCTACTGACTCGAAATATATTGGTAGGATATGCATTGTTACTTGCTCAATTAATATATACAGATGCTTATCAGAATAATGGAAACACCTGTAGTTGGCAACACGTCAGATGTATGGGTTGGCAGTGGTGTCGTGGCGACCGCAGCGCCGGACTGCTGGTGGTGGTGTGTTAGGTCGGTCTGCATACTACGTCAGGCGTCGTGGAACAGGAGTGTGCAGTGGCTGCAGCAGACGGAGGTAGTGTAAAATGGGAGACCTCTCAGAGTTTCAAAGAGGGCAAATTGTTGGTGCGCGGTTATGTGGAGTGAGTGTGACGGCAGTGGCTAGTGTGTTAGGTGTGTCGCCAGGGACAGAGTCGAAGGTGATGACGGCCTACACAACACACGGGAAAACCACATCGGGGAAGCGGAACAGTGGGCGGAAGAAAAGCATCAGTGACAGGGCACGCCGGGTATTAAAGCGCATTGTCACGCGGAACCGTCGTGCCACTGCGGCGCAAGTGACGGAGGAACTCAATCAGCACCTCCCCCAACCTGTTTCGACAATCACAGTCCGCCGCGAATTACATGACATGAACTTACGGGGTCGTGTTGCACGGGCCAAACCTCTCATCAGGGACCAGAACGCTTTAGCACGCCGCAAATGGTGCCGCGACCATGCAACTTGGACCGTTGACGACTGGAAACGTGTGGTATGGTCGGATGAGTCACCATTCACCCTATTCCAAACCACGGGCTGTGTTTATGTGTGGAGAACGCCCAAAGAAGCGTATGATCTGCAGTGTCTCCGCCCAACTGTGAAACATGGCGGCGGCACGGTGATGCTGTGGGCCGCAATATCATGGTTTTCATTGGGTCCTGTGGTCACATTTCGCGGACGCATCACTGCCAACGATTATGTCGCAATTTTAGGAGACTACTTGCATCCTATGGTCCGGATGTTGTTCCCGGACAATGACGCCATATTCCAGGATGATAATGCACCCATTCACACAGCTGGAGTTGTTGCAGCGTGGTTTGAGGAACATCGGGATGAAGTTCAACACCTCCCCTGGCCCGCCCAATCGCCAGATCTCAACATAATTGAACATCTGTGGTCCATCTTGGAAACACGACTCCGGCGACGATTTCTACCTCCATCCTCTCTCACAGAACTGGCCGATGCCCTGCACAAGGAATGGTGTAATATTCCACTTGCTACCATTCACGACCTCTATGCCTCCATCCCACGTCGCATCAAGGCTGTTCTGAAGGCGAAAGGTGGTTCGACACCATATTAATCTGGTAAGTTGCACTTTCGTTCAGGTGTTTCCATTATTCTGATAAACATCTGTATATTTATTGTTAATTTTTGTATCGGAATTTGACCAATTTTATATTGGGACCTGCTATTATTATTATTATATATATAAAGAGCATATAATAGATATACAATTTTCATTTCTCAGTCTTCCACTTAGTTAATAAGAAAAAGCAATTAATAAGTTTCTCCTTAGCTCGGTTCTGTGTGTGTGTGTGTGTGTACGTTGGCTCTCCGATAAAACTGATAGAAATTGTGGCTGCTTCTTAAGGAAAGAGTGTGAGTATAGCTGAATGGCCCATAGTAGCATTCTATTGTGGGGGTCCCTTGTGACTCCTGGCCCACATGAATCATCCTTTCGGTGTTTGGGTAATTCCGTCAGAACTTATGACCTTTCTCTCATTGTCGTGTAACCTTTTAGGGCATTTGCTTTTAATTAGAAATTCCACGTCATTGATCCAGTGGGGGGCATTACATCCGGGCACCGGAAGGGTGGTCGTGTCATTACTTACATCTTACTCATCAAACAGTTTGCATTCATATCTTACTATGTCACTGATTGTAATTCAAATCCATAGTGTCACAAAATTTCATTTCCTAAACGCCACATTTGCACTTGCACAAGCGTGTACATTCCAATTTTGCTTCCTTGCACTCGCATGATGAACATGTAGTTTTGCAGGCGCATTTAACATCAAGTTGAAACACTTCCTAGCCAGAGGTAATGTCCGCCACACTGCAACAAGCTTGTTGTCTACCTTGGTCCATCCATCCATGCAGGGGTCTGGAACAAGCATCACCGGTTTGTGGGCTGAAAGCCATATGCTTGCCTTTTCAGATGTAGTTTCACAGCGTCGCTTGTGGGAGGTATTCTCTCAACATCTCGAGTGTTGTGACAGAACATCTTCATTCGAAGGTGATCAACATTGCCATCGCTTTCGTTTTTGCAGTACATTCGGCACACAAGTTTGTTGGCAGCATCTTCCAACACAGTTGTAATTTCAAATGGTGTACTAGTAAGACTTGCAAAATCAGCCTGTAGATTGTTTGTGGTCTCCGCTGCTTTTAAACAACATCGTTTTCCCTTATACTTAAACCCCGATGTACTGTTTGACCCAGTGAAAGAATGAAAAAGCCAATGCTTTGCACTTTGTGTCTCCTAATGTTGCCGCAAAATGGTTAATGGATATCATTCTTGTCTGCTTTCCAGATTTAAATGCCACCCAGATTTCTGCCTCTGGGTTGACATTTAGCATGTGGTGGAAATTACTCAAGGGAATTACTATCACACCTGTGTCTCCAGTGTGAATCAGTCCCACTGAAGATCTCTGCAGGGAATTGAGAGCATGTACGACAATGCACGTATCTGCCTCCTCATAGTTGCATTCACCCATGTGCATCTCACTTCCTACATGCAGTACATTCTCGCCTGCGGTTACATATATACATTTGGGGTCCGGCATCTGTACTTCCATAAGTTTCCCTGAAAGATTTGAAATCAGCTCAGTCTTGTTATCTGAATGTGAAAGAAAACTATGCCAATTCCCTGGAACCTTTGCGGAACCGCACACACGCTGTCGAGTGCCATGACCTCTTTTCTCCCTTGTAGTACCTTTGATGGACAACGTACTATACTGATCCCAAACAACATGTACTGTTTGTGACCTTCTCAACTGGTACTGTATTCGTGGGTAGAACACTCTAAGAAAGTATTCATCAAATTATTTTCCTTGGACATTGGTTCCAGGAAGTCCATGCATAAGATCTCCACCATCATTTACAATGAAGTTAAAAGTATCTGGTGCCATTAAATCCTCATCTTCAGTTACGTTGTACGTGGGAATTGTTTCCAAAAGACATATCAGCAAATCTTTTTAATTTTTTACAAGTGTGGAGAACACCCTCAGTGGAAAGTGCTGGTGGGTATGAACAGGGTACATGGCGGAAAAATTGTTCCAAGTTTCCCCCTCCCCCCAACTTCCAGTGAAATAAATCCCTTTCCATACAGGTCGTTCTGTTGCTTATATTGCTCTAATTTTCTTTTAGATGCAGGTTTGGCTGTAGTACGTGTTTGGTCATGGAAAAGTAGCAGATTATTTTCCTAATAGGCGTCTTGAAGGGCCTCTCTTTCTTCTGGAGGACCTCCTCTTCAAACTTGATGTACTGTTCTTGCCCTGTGCTTTCCAACACACGGATAGATTCTGCTGGTAAGGTACCAAGACAAACACGATTGTCTAACGATACCAGTTCTGTAGTGCGTTCCTCGAAGGGGTTCCCTGTGTTATGGCTTCTACTAGGTCGGTTATATGACTTTAGAAACGATTCTGACCTGCAAGTCCTTCGTGATGGCGCAGTTTTTCATCTTCCTCGTTTATGCTGCTTCCAGAGGTGAAATCATGTAGAATGCGACAAATTTCCGGTCCTGTGAGAATCCAGCGCTCCAGCATTGTCGGGCTTTCTGTAATATCGATGATTCCACCTACTCCTTTAACTTCCTTATTCGCCTGTTCGTGAGCTTGATCAATGGAAATTGAAGAAAACCGACGGTTGCTTCTGGATATAACCCAGTGTCCTCTACGAAACTGTTCCTCAGTTGATGGTGGCAGAGATTCCAAGTCTCTAATAAAGACAGGAACCCACCGGGCGTAATTGTGATGATCTAGGGCAAAGAAGAGGGGAACCAGTTGTCTCAAGGTGGCAATCATGAGGTCAAATTTTCGTTCTCGGTGTGACCTTATGAACATGAGTATAAGTAAGTCATACTTATGAACAAGTAGCCAGAAGTGTATTATTGGCTTATCTCTAGGAACATCAGCAAACCATTCATCCATGGTAATGTCCCCTTCATGGTTTTCATAAGCCTCCTTCATAAGGATGTCAAGGGCTGCGACAGTAACTTGGTGGGCATACCGTGTACGCATTGGGTTACTTGCTTGCAGAAATGACGGCTGCGGCCTCTGACTTTGTTACTCCTGCCTGTGCAAGGGTTTCAGCCCATCCAGAATCCCTTAACAAATGTCCCATGGTGGCCCACAAAGCCATTTAAATGTGGAGCCCTCCTAGCATGACAGTAAACTTATCCTCACCAAATGTTTCAGGGAAAGTCCATTGCACTTGTTTTGCAAGGGCGAATAGAGGTTGGTCCACAATCAACACGGGTGTTTGATGAAGGTTCAGATAGTGTGTAATTTTCGCCAATATGTCCATACCATGTGCAATCATTGCTGGTGTAGCCGCCTTTTCACTGAATAATAGCAGTAGAGCCTCAGTACATTTTCCTGGTGACCCGACGGTATCATTCCTGAAAGCATGGTATGAAGACCACGAGACTTGTGCTGCTTCTCCTTCTAACACATGATGTATTGTGGAATACACGGACGTCATCCAGGATTTCTCATGGCACAGTTCTTCTGTCTCAAGTGAAGTCAAGATGGGCACTACATTTTTTACTGGAGGTTCTTCCACCAGATTTCTGAGCACAGAAGGTACTACAGTATATGATGATGGCAAAACAGATCCACTTTAGTGTAAACCTTCCATTCGAAAGTCAAGATCATTAGTTGCTCTGTCCATTCCATGGCTATCAGTTGTCGGGAACTGGAAAATAGAAATTCCAGTTCCATAGAATGATGATGTGGTTGTCCAGGAAGAGGGTTTGTGATCCAGGTTGTCTAGAGAGGCAACAGTCAAAATGCCCTCACGCAGACTACTGGGGCCAACAATGCCAGTAGCCCTGCTGACCTCACCAAGAGCTTTTGCTAGCAAAACCTATATGGATATGATTCTTTTGTAGGAGACAATCAAACAATTTTTACTCAGAAGTTCGACCAATTTTTTGCTTCTGGTTTGCGAATGTATACTAAGACCCACGTACAACGGAAGTGGAGGGTCATAATTTACACTTCCAGAACATGCAGTGTTCAGCATGACTATTTGGCTGACAGATAGGACTTTCCTGCAGTTATCATCAACGTGCAATGATTTAGGACCTGACAACAGCTGTCGGAAGAAATACTTCCACTCTGCAGGAACGGATAACTCCTCACAACCAGGAGAAAATGATCCTTTGAACTGAAAGGTACTGTGTTGAACCAGTCTTTTGCGCAGGAGTGAATCAGCGTGAAGTAGTCCACGCGACTCTTCTTCTGGAGCTTGACTTGCCTACGAAATAACCTGTCGAGCTGTTTTAGAGCACATTAGAAGGACTCTATCACGAACGCCCTTCTCTTCTCGTAACTCAGGGAAGTGATCAAGCACCTTTTCCTTCAGACGTGTGCGATTTACTGTTTTTGTACATCTTGTTCTTGCAATTTTTGACTCACAAATTCAATGAGACCCTGCAGAGCAAAAATTTTACACTCTGCAGCGATTTCCTCCCGTATAAATTCCAAGAGTTCATTTTCAGCTACAACTTCCATATTTGTGACCGATGGTGTTGTAGCTTCCTTCATCCGTATCAACTCGTTGTATCGGCTGTTAAATATTATATAACAATTTCGGTGGTACTTAGCTTCAATTGCAACAAGATCGTCTTCAGCAAGACAGGCGACAATTCTGTCCTCACCTAAGGCAACCGCTTTGTCATGAATTTCGGTAGTAAGGCTGAGTTTTTGAAAAGAATGATCTGATTCTCCTGTTTCCACACTACAAAACAAACACACATTGGCGTGGTGAAGTGCACTTAACTGCTTTAACTTTTTTTTCGGGGCTGATAAACCTTTCAAGTTCCTTTTCTTTACACGTTCAAGAGCAGATGCTTTGTAAAGTTGACGACACGTCTGGTGCCCTGATGCACGTCTTGCCACGCATTAATGGGTGGTGTTTGGTGTTCGCTGCCGTAATGTTTGAACTGCTGAACTAGGCAGCAGTTCTGAATATAATTCTTCTCTTCGCACCGTAACTGGATTGTCCAAGGGACAAACAAGTTTCTCTCCTGTGTCTTGACTACATAGCACACATACATCGCTCTCTTCCATCAGTTGCCCTGTATTTTTTCTGTTAAAATATTTTTCGATTACGCTAATATAATACGCTTGAAGACAACCTACAGCTTTTAGGCCTAATTGCCATACTCACATTTCCGGGCACTCTTATTTATCCTTCAAAACTTCGACTTAGTTTACATTACTTGCTGATTTAAAAACGCATATGTGCTTTAAAACAAGCAACGATTTTACTCTGCTTTAACTGACTTTTTGAATTGCTGCTAAGCTTACACCGCTTAAACTTATAGCTTAATGTCCCCAGTACCATCTATCTATCGCCATGTCCCTTGTAAAAAAATATTTTCAGTTCGCTTTGATGCAAAAGTTTACTTTTTGATCACGTTTAAGATTTGGGTCCAAATAAGAATTTCAGTCCGAGTGGACAATGATCATCCCTCGGGGGTAGGGGGGCGCTTTGGGCCTACCTACAAGCATTTTAATATTTTTGCCTTTTCCCAAAAGGGAGCCGTAGCCCCCTATACCGAAGAGTCCCCCGAGATTTGATCATTGTCCACTAGGACTGAAATTGTCATTTGGAGCCAAAACTTTAATTTGAAGCCAAAAATTTCTTTAAAATAGACGGAAAATTCGAAACTTACAAGCATTTTAATATTTTTGCCTTTTCCCAAAAGGGAGCCGTAGCCCCTATACCGAAGATTTCCCCGAGATTTCATCATTGTCCACTCGGGCTGAAATTTTCATTTGGAGCCAAAACTTTAATATGAAGCCAAAAAGTAAACTTTTACATCAATTTGAACTGACTGGGTTGCGGGTCACCCCACTATAAGGCGTTTTCTTTATATTAATTTATAAAGGTATTTTAAGTTTTTGTTTAGGTTTGAGAACGTCTCACTTCTCATGTGGGGTATTACGTGTTTTGAAAGTTGAATTTCGTTTGTCTAACATGTTCTGGGTTTCCTGAGGAAAAGTGTAGTGGTCTTAGTTTTTTTTTCTTTCTTTTTTTAATTTTTGTTTATAATGTTTACTTTGTCTGTGACATCATGCAGCATGTCGTCAGTTGGAGTTCTTGTGAAGTTTTTGTTACGTCAAGATTCTAAGATGTTTTTTTTCTATTTCGATCAGAACCTATTTACTGACGTGAGTCCCTTCCTTATACAAGTCTGTCTCAGTTCAGCGAATGTAATATTTTTGCCTTTAGCCGAACTTGAATCCAGATTGTTTAGTGGTGTCCACCTCAAGACACTGAACTCAATATATGTCCACAGTATAGAAGGCTGCTTTAATCGACTATTTATTCTTATCTTCTCATTGGGAATTTTGTCATTGCTGATCACCACTGCCTCTAATGAATTATTATTATTTTAGTTTTTTGTTCTCAAAGGACTGAAAAACTACCTTTGGTCATCAATTTCCCATGATCGACTCGCCTCGTTGATGATTTGGCTGTGGAGCGGAAAGAGATTTAGAAAAGTCCTATTGACGATCTTGTTAAGGATTGCTAAAATGCATTTTTTTAAATAAAAGTATGCTTTTATAATTTTTTATTTCTTACCTTTTTCTAGTCACAAGTAGTTTTGTAATCGATTTTTTTTTACGTTATAAGACGTATACCGAGGTAAGGAATAAAACATTTTCAGAGTTTGACAAAAAATTTACATCATAAGACGTAGGCCTATACTGAGGTAAGGAACAAAACATTAAAAAAATACACAGTTTGCAACACTGAGTTTTGTACTTCATATCATCTCCAGCACGTACCAAATATCCAGTATTATAACCGCAGTAGTGTCATGCGAATAAAAAAATATATACCTGGTTGGTAAGACTGGCAACAATATGACATCAAAGGAATTGATCATGTGTTCTAATCGGATTTAGACTGTGATGTTTCTTATCTCTAGCTAGTTTGGAATTGGGATTAAAATGAATTATAAGAGTCAGGGAGCCAGAGTGACCCCCCATTCCCGTCCTGATCCTTCGGGGCCATTTTTTCTTATTCCTTATGGTTTGAATAAAATTTATAGCGATATTCCCCAAAAATAAAACTGACCTTAGACCACAATAGCGGCCATGTTTGGTTGAAAAGTGGTCGAAGCCATATATTTTACAATTATTTTCTGTCCCCCACATGTACACCCTCATCCTTTGGGACCATTTTTCTTATTCCCTATAATCTAAATAAAATTTATAGCAATGTTCTCCCAAAAGAATTGGCTTTGCATCAAAATGGTGGTCATTTTGGCTGTTTTTTTAAGCCCTTGATTTCAGTAAAAAAATAAAAAAATATTAAAACCCACTCAAACTTCAAAACCGTCACTGTGTTACTTGTTTTGGCAAACATTTCCACCCAAAAAATTCGGTCAGTAGGCCCATAAAGAGGGGTGGGACTTAAAAATGAAGGTTTATAAAGTAGGTCATGTGGGAATCAAATGAAAGGATTTTTCTTAATGAATGTTAATTACTTCTTCAGAAAATGATTTTAAGGATTCCAAACTTGTAGTAAAAATAAAACTACTTAGAAACCAAAATGGAGCCATTTCCAGTCTAAAACTGGTGAATTGCCTTTCTTGTTTTTTTTTTGTTTTTTTAACAAGCCTTGATTAAAATATATATTTTAAAACTCATTGAAACTTCAAATTAGGCACTGTACTACTTGTGTTGCCCCAAAGAAATGCTAATTATACGATAACCGACCGCAAAATTAGAGGGGGGCGACTGAAAAATGAAAATTTATAAAATAAGTCATATAGGGCAGTGGTTTTCATCCGCCGGTCCATGAACCCGTAACAGTCCTCGAAACCCTCTTATCGGTCCTCAAACAATTAATGTATTCAATTATTTGACATTCATTTTCGAAAGGTCAAAATTGATAAACAATAAACAATATATTTCTTTCCCAAAACAATTCGAACCTGAAAATGTGCTGGCACCTTTTGAACATCAAATTAACCTCAAACTTAATGTAATCTCAATGACACACACACACACACACACACACACACACACACACACACACACACA
>JAGDQP010001973.1:65108-109251 GCA_022664845.1 Lepisma saccharinum
ACTTCTGATAGTCCTATGATGTCCCACTTAATCCTCTTAAGTTCATTCTGCAGTTCTTCTAATTTGTCCTCTCCTGCAAGTGACTTACAGTTGAGGGTCGCAACGTACAATATATATATATATATTGTATTATACAAGCTACTACCACTCATTATTTATCAACGAGGAAGTTGTAATCACATTGACCTTGAGAAAAGGTGACGCAAGTTGTTTGTGGGGTTGTTTACGTATAGACAACCATTGTCTTATAATTCTTTACATTTTATGAAAGGTTGTGTAAAGACCATGAATGGTTCTGCAAATGGATATACAGTATGTGCGCATAATATTATTTTGAAAGATGAAATTGCAAATTCTTTCGGTTACTGTATTTTGCCACAACATGGTATGCACAGGCAAATATTTTGATAGTATATGTGAAGAACTGAAAGCTCATGTCTCTCGTAATGAAAAGCCAACATCAGAAAGAGTTGAACAAATGAGACAGGGTTGGAGGAATGAAGGCTAAAGCAATAAAATCGATTTGTTGACTGTTATGTCCGTGTTTGTACTGGCCTGTGTATGCACAAGGAGTTTTCATAGCAAGTTAGTAAAATATTGGATTCTACCATGAGATAGGAGATTGCAAAATAAGGGGGGGAGGGGAGAACTCCTCCCAATAACGTTGAACCATTTTCATTTTGCACGGACCTTGAAATGTAATGGCTCGTGAAGGTAGGTGTTTTATTTTGATGAGTGTGAGGGATAACGCGAAGAGCATGACATTGACTGATGGATATCTCTCTGCTAATGGGAGTATTTGACAAACAAACTTGATAAAACATTTCAGGATGCTAAATTTATAGAAGTGCAGTGCATTCATTAATGAAATAATTGTCAGGATCAAGACGGACTCCATTAAAGGATTTTAAGGATGGATTCACCCATTCCAGTTAGAGTGGTATTAATGAAGATGTGGGTGGGCACGGTTATTTAAGAACATATAACTTCTGATAGAACTGTTGTTGTGTGTTTAAAATTTTGCAAATGTGCTTCTATAACATTGTCTGAAATACTAGTACATCTTGTGTGTCTGGTACTGTTCCTTTTCCTTGTCACCGAAAAATTACGTATGTATGATTAATTGTATAATATTTGTAAAACCAATTCGTATTGGTTAGTGACCAGAGTCGATGACTTCTAACTGCTGCAGTGGTCGTCTATTCTGCGGCGTTAGCCAGTCCGCCGGGTTCTGGATTCAAATCGGAGCTAGGCCACGGATATTGGTGGATTAATAAACTAAACAGGATATAGAATCGGTAAGAGTCGAAGTTATTAGCTCCTAAATCCCCCCCCTCCCCCAAAAGGAGACATATCAAAGTTTATCAATACTTGCTGATTAATAGCAGGAAGTTAATGGAAGTTCAAACCTTGTTTACACCAGTCAGTTCTCATATCCACCATCCTTTAGTCAGTCTTTTTTTACTCTGGATTTCCCGTGCTTTCCATGAATCACAGTAAGGTTCTAAAAGTTCTTTGAATGAAACTTCAATCACGCTTGAAATCAAAGTAATTAGTTTTCTGGATTTATAACAAGTCTCGTGAAGGGAAAGAAGGAACCGCACCGGTGAAATTCATAGATGAGACAACATTGAAGCGGAACTAACGAATTCACTATCATTCACTAAGTAGACTTAATATTTTCATATAGCTACCTACCGTACAGATGTTTTAAACTTATTAACTTACAGTATTTACATGTACATGGCAGAAAAAAAGAGGGGATGGTCTTAATTCAAGGTAGTACCCAGCTCCTCCTCCCCTAATGGGCAAACAAGCAAAATAATATTCATTAACAATGGCCATTCTATAGTACCAAGCACAAAACTTCAAAATTTCAAAAACAATAAGTCACTTCATTACGAAAATGCTTATTCAAATAATGTGACCTTAGAATTTGCGATAAATATTTTAAAGACATAATTTCTTTTAAGCCCTAAAAAAGGAAAAATTCAGCTTGAATTTTTCATTGTTACTTTTAAAGGGTATGTGTCGTGATGATCGTGGCTCAAGAAAACTTGTCAAGGACAAACAATGACTGTCGTTATCATTTAATATGTTAAGACTTTTTTTTCTAGAGGAAGCTGACTTCCATCCTCAAAATAAGCTTCTATTAATTAGGTGCGTGAAGTTGGCAGAACCACCAAAAGCTCAAATTCTCAAACTCGCTCCAGAGTTTGATTACAATTTGAGCTTTCAGAAAAAACAACTCTCAGAATTTGAACTTTCAATATAAACACTCTAAATCAATTTTGGCCCTACCAACTTCCCCCTGCAGCACAACCAAGAGCTCAAATTCTGAAATTCGCTCCAGAATTTGAGTACAATTTGAGTTTTTAGAATAAACTAAGTGTACTTGAGATCTGGTTTTGTGCCAGCAGCTAGAGGGTCAGTGAAAGCTAAAATTCTCGAACTCGAAAATTAAAATTCCCGAATATAATTATATTATTTTAAGGGTGCAGTTAGTAAAGAAATGAAATGAACTGTATAAATATAACTTTTTAAAGTGTGCTGGTGACATGTGCTCTCTGCCCTGTCCGTACATACTCTATCCACTATCCACGAACATTTTGTGTTGTCAGTATGTGTTGATTTTATTTCAATGAAATAAAACTTAAATAGAGTAAAAGAACCTGACGAAAACTGTACGACCATTACGCTGGCCCAGCCCGCCTTACAAAACATAAGTCCTTTCTCGAAATTTGATTCGGAACATGGGTTGGGCATCGCAATTCCAGTAGAGTGAGTTTGTTTTTCCTTGTAGGATTATATCAATTGAGTGGCACAACACACACACTTCAAACAATGTAAGTTGAGTTGCTTTGTTTCCTTAGCACTTAACTGCTCAAAGAAACCGCATAACTACCGGTACTTGGAAAAAAGGGGTAGAAATGTTGTGATTGGAGATATCAAACTATTTAAAAAATTCGCTGATACTTTGAAGCTACCCATGCACACAAGCTAAATTTTGACGATTGATTCAGTAATACACAAGCTATCTGTCTGATCCCATCAGTTGTCTTGGAGGTACAAATTATAAGCTTTGTACTACACAAAGATACAGGAAAGAGGATTTCAAGTGCATAGAAGCAATAGTTAAAAAGGTGCACTCAGTGGAGTAGTAAATTATCCATTCCAATGCAGTTTGTACACACGTTTGCAGTTCTTTTGGGCAAGAAATATTAAAATGTTACCAAATACCATTTAATTAACACCTGATAAGTACCATACAACGGAGCTTTCTAGGATAATTATAGTATCTTATGGAGTGCGTCTACTTCACTATATCCGACGGCTACTAGTCATTAGTTTATGAAGAACTTTGACTAAAATCCAAGTCATGTCATGCGGCTATTAATGGCCGGAAATACGAAAGAAATAATGACACATTAACCACCACTCTGTAAAATAGTTATCATAGAATATACGGTATGTACAGAAACGTACATTAGAGGAAAATATTCAACCGGATTACTTAAAATGAATTATGGCAATCGTTAAGGAGAACTACTCCAAGCAGTACTTAAAGCAACTTTCTTTTGCGCCAGGATGAAGATTGCCTTTTCCTGTCTTTTATAGGAGAAGTATTTTTTCGAAATTCTAATCTACTGCGTAATTAACATCTTATATATAGCGCAGAAGGGTGCTTTGCCTGTAATACTATGCCGTGGAGTTCTTCTCTTTACCTAAGTATTTCCGTGCAAACAACATCGTACATCATATACGTATAAATTGTCTGCAATGAAAGTAATATTAGTTTTGTTAGTATAAGGATACGTGATATGTATTTAGGAAAATACAGGTAATACGTGCTTCCCAGCCCAGTACTTGAGAAGCATTTAATTGGAAAATGTTCATTTGATAGCACATATACTTTGTGTAATATACACTTCTCTAATTATGATCTCTTGCTATTTGCATGAGTTTTTTCGTGCTGTATGTGGTCTTTATCCTAGTTTAACCCCCCCCCCCATATTTTCATTTTCAGATTTAACTTAAAAAATCCTCGGCCATCAAAATATCTCGGAAGAAAGAGCGCAATTAAATAGATAGGGATAGAATAAAGCCAGGTACAGTGGCTCCCTTTAATTGAGTGCAAATCCCGATCTTCCAATTATCTTGCGAACATTGCAGAATAGATAGTATTTCAATGTTATTAGGCCAGTGAAGAGGATCCACAGATCATACTTGTTATTTATGACTTACAGCAAGTGCGGGTTCAACGAAAAGTTTCAAGGGACTTATTATCCTTGCGAGAACTATACGATTTCGGTGCCCGTGATGCTAAAAACAATTCAAACACCTTGATTGTAAACGATAGAGTAACTAAGGGCATTTCGGCCTGCCCGCAACAAACCAGAATGGCCCCCGCAAGTTGCTGAACTCAGTGTGCGAATTAAACTTTCTAGCCAGGGGGGGGGGGAATAAAATATAAGCACGGATTTCAAAAGGGAATGCATATTATATGTATCATATTCAGCGGTTTTCTATCCACTACTGGATGAAGGCCTCCCCCTTTTCTCTTCACATGTATCAATCTCCTGCTTTCCTCATCCATGTATCTCCTGAAAAACGTTTGATTTCATCTACCTGTTTGGACGTCGTCTCTGTCATTTCTTTTCTTTAGGAATCCAATGTAGTACATTTGTCGTCCATCCTCCATCTGTTCGTCTAGCTATGTGACCGGTTCATCTCCACTTCATCTTCTTCGCAGGGAGAGAGCAAATGCGAGAGAGAGAGAGTGAGAGAGGTGGGGAGATATGCAGTCTTATTTCCAATAGGTGGTTACTAATCAAATAAATCATACTAAACCATTCACATTAAGCTACTTCATAAACATTAGAAAAGAAATGGCTACCAAATAGGCTTCTTAGTTGCTAGTAAATGTTCATATACCCTAGTCTCTTCAATGTAAATAGTCTTAACTTCTGCCTAATAAACATGTTCCGATTTTTTGTCTAATCGGGATCGAAATATCTTCTAGGGGGAGAAATTTATCCCTGGCAGGGACGAAAAATAAATTTGTCAGGGTGGGAAACTTCTTTGCCACGGGGGGAAATCCCCGGCATCCCCCCATTAATTCGCACACTGGCTGAACTTCGAAACTATGTTTCGTAAGTAGGCCCCTTCAACCGAAGCCCTCCCCCCGCCTCTTTGCAGTCCTTGCGAGCTCGTTAGTTACGCCAGTGATTGTAAACAAATCAGAAGGAGGTGAAAATAAAGTTTTAGGTGTTGTTTTTCACTATCTGAACAATGCCATACCAATGAACGAAATAATTGAAAATATCGTACGTATTCTTTTGTTTAGTAATGGCTGCGGATGTCAAACCAAACCAACATTGCTACAACTATGATCCAGATTTGGTTTTAGAATGCCACTGAACAAAACAGACGAAAAAGGCAATAAAGAAAATACGGAGTGCAAAGATAAGGATAAGAAGATATGCATTCCCTGCAATTCGAGGAAAAAGCTGTGTGGGGCCAAAACCCAACAAGAATGCCCACAGTACAAGTTGGCGTTACAACGAGTTATAGATTGTTTCGATTATGGATTGCAATCTAGATCGAGTCGAGACAAAAGCATCACCAATATCAAAAAGGAAGACCCCTCCCATGCAGTAAAAAGAGAAACCTAAAAATGCTTTTGGAATTTAACAATAATAAGAAGATAGAAAACTTTAATAATTGAGTAACAGAAAACAACAACACGAAATTAACGGGAGAATTCCTCGTAATAAAGCATGGGCACATAAATATGGACCAGGAAGACCAAATAGTACTCCATTATATTAACCCCAATCTAGTCACCTTTCCCAGAGGTTTCACCCAAACGATGGCTCTGTCACACGATGAATACAATATAGAAAAACTGGAATATTATGACATCAAATTAGAAGCCAATAAGATATTAGAAATCTACCTATCACAAAATAGGTACAACTGCAAAATTATTAACATAAAGAAATTCAGAGAAACCTTCCAAGAAGGCCTAGAACTAAAGTTAGACTTACTCTCGGCAGTTAACATGACAAAAAAGTAAAAATAGTTATACCAGCCATAGAGGTGGGGCTCTGGAGGGCGGATCCTCACGACGTTCTTCTGGCTTTGAAGAAATGGGAACATGACATCGAGAGTGTCGGTCTTGAGATGATAGTTCAGGACAGACTCCTCTATGAGAATATTATGAGGATTTAGAACACACTAGAAACAAAGGAAAACCGAATGGATGCTGAGGACGAAGTTCACGAAAGCTCGGAAGATAAAGACGAAACGCAGACGGATAAAGACAAAAATTACGTTATAGCTAAAAGACAAGTAATGGAGAAAAGGAAGGAAGAAGAGGTGAGGAAGAAAATAAAATAATGGAAATCTTGGATCCCTAGACTATATAAGAAGAAACATAGTAAGAATAGGATTTCCGAGGTAACTGAAGCAGAGATGGAGGATATGGAAATACCTAACATGGAAGGTACGGAGGGAGAATTGGCGGAAGAAGAAGGAAGAACCACAAACTTTAATCGTAACGAATTCTATACAGGGCTTAATAAAGGATATATATCCTGTCCCGATTGGAAGCACCATTACTTCTGGCAGCCGCTCTTAGAACGGTAAATCCAAATGGTAAAACGATCACCTTTCCAACAATCGACGAAGTGGACAGAATAAATCTACATTCAAATGGCATAATTACAGATCCACAAAGTTACTGGACCTGATCGACAAAATATTCGAGAGGAGGGATGAGTCCCTCCAGTTAAACAACATATACAGACAATTCGTCATGGCGTACAGTGTTTATCGAGACGGAAAAGTTCCCGGCATGTTACGTCCACTTAAGACAACCGTAAGTCGTTCAAATTCGTCCAGGTTAACTTGGACAAATCAAAATTAGCCACACAAGAACTAAGGCTATATTGTGGGAAGGAAAAAGTGGAAGTGTTATGCATCCAAGAGCTCTATGTTAATAAGGGAAAGATGATGGGCATGCCTACCGACGCCATGGTATTGCTAGACCCGAATCCTATGGTCGCGGTATTTATATTCAACAGGAAGATTGAAGCACTGTTGGATTCTAGATATACATGTAAATGTATCCAGACTTTTAACCTTAAACTTGGGGAAAATCAGATTACAATAGAAAATCTCTACTGTCAGTTCTCCAACCCAGCGGATTTTTTGGTGATAAACTAGAGGAAATTTTGGACGGGTTTTATAGGAGTAATTTACTAATTTGGGGGGATTTTAATGCCAAGTCTCCGCTCTGGCACTGCCCGAGAACAGATGAAAACGGTGAAAAGTATGAAGATATCATCAACCAATATCATCTAATCTTACACAACAAGGAGAATCAACTATCCACTTTTCAGGCAAGGGCTGGCGCATAGAGTAATGTTGATATAACTTTAACCCGGGGAAATCTTTATACAAATATACAGGAATGGAATGTGATGGAGCACGCGACTACAAGTCAGCACAGCGTCATAAGATTTAACATAAATTTTATGCTGGATTACAATAATAATGACCTAGATGAACCTGATGTTCTAAACTATAATACCAAAAGATTAAACTTCACAAAACTACTGGGCAAAATGAACCTACCACAAATTGAGAAAAATATAAATTTGGACGAGCTGGCCGAAGAAATAGAAAAAGCAACGCAAGATTCAATTAAAAAAGTAGCACCTAAAATAGGCCAAGTCAAAAAGAGAAAAAAAAACTTCTGGACCCAAAAAATGGAAAACTTAAAACGGAAACTAAAAGCGAGCAGGAAAAGCTACAGTGCAGCCGGGGACCACGAACATATCACAACGCCTGAACAAATAGACAAATTAACCAACAATTTGAGAATGAACTTTTTGAAACTAAAAATAAAACTTGGGTAAGGTTCGTGGACGAGAACTTAATCAAGGATATCTGGGGGCATGCCCTACAAAATAGTTATCCAAAAAATGAAAATGAATAAAGTGATGAACACACTAAAGGAATAACATGGAATTTTACAACCAATTGGCTACAAACAGTGGAACTCATTTTCTTCAAATTATTTCCGGACGGCAACGAGGATGAGGATAACGAAGAAAGTACACGAATCAGACAAGTAACAGAGCATCCCCCAAATGTCGACGAGAATCAAGAATTGCCATTAATAACAAATGAAGAAGTGAAGGCTGCAATTAAGACCCTCAAATCCAACATAGCACCGGGATCAGACGGGATTAAGAACGAAATATACAAATCTTTATCAGATTTTTGGACACCATATTTAACAAATTATACAATGAATGCCTGAGTCAGGGAAGACTCCCAAAAGTATTGAAAGAAGCAAATCTCATCATACTATTAAAAGGAGAAGACAAACCGAAGACGAGCCCGAAGTCGTACAGGCCTATATGCCTGCTAAATGTGATAAGGAAGATCTCCGAGAAAATGATAGAAGAATCAACGACAGAAGAAATAATCTCCAACATTGTAGAATACAGTACGGTTTCCGTCAAGGCAAATCGACGGAGAACGCAGTGAATGAGAAATGCGGAACAATAAATACACTTAAACAAGAGAACTGCAAATACATAATGCGAATATTCTTTGACATTACAGGTGCTTTCGACAATGTACGGTGGCCATCAGTGTTAATGGAGTTTGAAAATATTGGTGTTCATCCCGCTGTTTGGAAAACAGTCAAAAACTACTTTCAGGACAGAACAATACAGATAAATACAGCTGATGGAAAACACCAACAGAAGTATACCCGCAGGGATCCGTACTCGGGCCAATAATATGAGACATGGTATTTCAGTCATGTCTGGAACTGCTGGACAGATTGGAACAGGTGGAAAGGGTTATGGAATACGCGGATGATCTGACGGTCGTAATAAAAGGAAACAGCAGGAAAGAACTACAAGATAAAGCTAACCAAATTATAGGAAGAATGGTATCATGGTGCAAGAACAACAAACTCACGATATCGGCGAAGAAGACGAAGTATGTCTTGTTTAAAGGCAACTTAAATTTCAATAGGGGACCACTAATAAAAATTAATGGAAGTCAATTAAAAGAGAAAAATAATTTAAATATTTTGGCGTCATTCTAGATGAAAAGCTAAATTTTAGGACACACGTAACTGCAGCAAAGAACAAGGTCATCAAAATATCGTATAAAGTAGTCAACATTGCAACTAATGATTACAGGATACCTCTGAAAGTAATAAAAATGTACCTGCTGAGTCTTGCTGGAGCCTACAGAACCATTCCGGTGGAGGCACTCCAGGTGGTGACCGCGACCATGCTCATGCACCTCCAAGTTAAAAGAATTGAAGCCGCGTACTGGCTCAAGAAAGGAAACGAAGAGAAGATCATAAGACATTATTTACCAAACAGCAGGAAGTAGAAGAATTACTGACCAGTGCGTGGCAAACATTCTGGGAAGAATCATCGAAGGCAAGAAGAGTTTTCAGCATTTTCCCGAACAGAAATGCAGCTGGAGATAGAAGAAGGGTTGCTCCATTTCGTCACCGGTCATGGCCCTTATAGACAGAGACTGAAAGATTTAAACTTCTTTGAGGACAATATGTGCCGCGCCTGTGAGGTGGTTGCGTCCCCAGATCACGTTGTCCTTAGATGCCGAGAGACAGAAGAGCTAGTCAGAGAACAAAGAGCTCTCCTGGAGTAGAGACCCGTCACAGAGGTTCTGAGAACTCCAGAACTGGTGGCGGTCCTCCGGGAGACAGCGGATAAAGTGTCATTATTCTACAAGAGAAGGTTCTTGGCCGGGAGGCGCGCCTTGGGGCGCGGTGCGATGTAGTGTACAGAGTAATTACCGGACTCAACAGCGTAATGTCTGCGCGCGCGAGCGGGTCTCACACGACGACCGCGGCATCCGCGTGTACAAACAAACAAATATTACAACAAATAAACGAACAACAAACAAATAAATATCATAGTGAAAGTGCAGTAATCTTGATTTAAAGTCTCTCTAATATAACGGTAAAAAATTAAGAACAAAACGGCGAAAATCAATATAAACAATACTAACTATAAGTTAGCATTAGTATGATGTTGCTGGAACTCCAGTAATACGGAGAGCATTGCCGGAACACCGCTGAGAGACATTCATAAACAGTGTGAAAGTGCGCGTGAGTGGTGAAGGGAACCGGGATGAGTGTTGTTATTATTACTTAGTGGAAATCGATATAAATCGATAAACTGATAAGTCGACTGAGGAAACCGCAACCAATGGTTGAATTATATATAATATCCATGAGTGAATGAGTTATGGATGAGTGTGGTATAGCGATTACTATCGAATGAAGAGAAGAGGAAAAAGTATTGCAGAACCAGTGAGGACTAATCATGAAGAAGAAGATCAGCTTCTCTTCTTACCTAGAGGAACACAACAAGAAGAGATCGAACAAGAAGAAGACTGGACGGCCATCCCTGTGATGAGACAACAACTGTAATCCAGAAAGAAGAACCCAACTCCAAGGAAGCAGCAATTAACCTTTCTTAATCTCGTTACAGGGATATACTGAAAAGAAGAAGAAACTCTGCTCAAGTTATGTGTTGTGTTGTCTTGTACTTGCCCTGTGTCGTCTTATGTGTATTGTATTTGTTTTTCTATAAAATAAAGCATATAATAGTAGGTAGGGACCCCCCCCCCCTCCATGCAAATGTTCTAACAACTAGGAACATAGACCTGGAGAACATTCTGGGCGGCTGGTCAAAAGTCCGCCGCACAACACTAACTGTCTTGAACAGGTGGAACGCAGGAGATCCTTGGGATGCCGGAACTCCGGCAAAACAACAATCTCCAGGGACAAGCCTGCCCCAAGCTGAGAAGTACTAAGGCGTACGTGATGCACGACCCAGAAAGTGCACGACTTAACTGGTGCAAAGCATGCAAAGATTCAGGGGTGGTAAGGCGGGACCCAAAATAAACAAATATCTGAACAATGTCATATCAATGAACGAAATAATTGAAAATATCGTACGTATTCTTTTGGTTAGTAATGGCTGCGGATGTCAAAACAAACGAACATTGCTACAACTATGATCGAGATTTGGTTTTAGAATACCACGGAACGTATCGAAATAAGAGTGGCTTTCCTGAATCTTGTCATAGCTACCTGCCGTTTAAAAGGCTAATTGGGCGTAGTTTACAAGACATTTGTTCTCAGGAAACTACCCCTCGTCCAGAATATTACCACACTATTTTCACAAACATGTTGACGTATTTTATTTACCCCAAAGACAAGCCAGATAATAACTGAAAATGCATGTATTTATTGAAATACAAACTACTGAATGACATTCAAACAGATGAAAATATTAAATTAATGAAGGAGATACTGCAATAAAAAGTAGAAAAAAGCTTCAGTAAAACAGTTTTTCTTCCAAGAGAGAGAGAAGGAGAGAGAGTGTCTGAAGTTCTCGCCGTTACAGGCGTGATTTCATGAAGAATGTGATGGAGCAAAGAGTAAAAGAAAATATTTTTTTTAAAAAATGTGTTGCTATGGACAGACTAAGGAAGTGACAAATCAACTTTACGGAAACAATCGTTTTTCAGTGTTTTTGTTTGTTTTTTTGGTTTCCGGTTACGTAATCTGCCATGAAGGACCACTGGTACATTTTATGACTTTTATGCATAAGGTCAGTTTCACATGCTGCCATATTTATGTTATTATATCACTCTTACTTTTTTTAACACATTACTGAATGTTTTTTTTTCTGTAATAAACACTATTTCACTCTTCCTAACAATGTTTAATTAATATTCTTTTCTCTTGTACGTTTATGAATAAATCGTGATTTTCTTGAACGTGAGCGGCTTCGAGGTCTTGACTCTACATATGTGAATGCATTTTCATATATAAATCTTATTTCAGAGTGAAAGCCATTTAGACCGTAGACCAGCTCCAAACTCCCCATCCCCTCCCCTGCGGATTTTTGAAGACCTATATTTCTCAAAAGTATGGTTATTCAGTTCGTTGAATCAAGTGGTCTGCAATCAATGCATTGGTGGATGTGAGTGTGAGAGACATTTGAAGTTGAATACTACCGGGATCTATGATAGCAATGTATTTGGAGATAGATTTGATGTTAATTGCTTTAGGATATTGAACATATATGTACAATTGCACTAAAGCACTTCACCTCACGTAAAGCCTGGACCCTGATAGAAAAGTGTGTGTATTAAAACATATTGACCTGTGCACGATGACAGTACTTTGAACGATATAAATTCAACGCTATTCACAATTTCTCAGGTAATGCCATACTGTAGATACGCATACACGGAGATGTTTAGAGTTTATTTTTAAATTGCCTGCAGCTTTCCAGGAGGAGTTGTTTATTTGATTGGAAACGATAAAGACCACAGGTTAAGGGGATCTAATTGTTTTAATTCAGTTAGTTCACATAAGCGTATAACAGGTTTGTAAAGTTGTGCATTTTTTTGCTTTTTGCAACTTCCTCTCCGACTTACATTGATCAACCAGAAGTACGTTTCACCGTCGACATAGAAAGGGAGTGGCATCCGCCGTATATAGTGGCTATGGGAGTTTCAACGTTTTATGCATATTTTTTTCTTTTAGGATTGCTGAAGACTATGTGCTGCATAGATTCCTATCCATATTTTTGTTAATTATTTCCTAGCTCAGTGAATATGTTTACAGACTTCTGCTCATAGTTGCTGAATGTATATGGTAGTTACATATTCAATTAAGTTCGTAGACTCTGTTTATACAAATACTTTTTTCTGTTTCAGGAACTGAACCAGATCAGAATGGCAGAACCTAGGAAGCTAGATGAAAAACCTTTAAAACTTGTTGGGCTTCCACCAGCAATCAACGAAAGTCTCACGGACTGCACTGCATTATCCACTTTCACAAAATAGATCAGGTGAAAGTGAGAAGACTATGTGATACAAGCTTCAAGAAAATAGTGTTTTATTTCGACAGAACAAAGGACAAGTAAATCTCAGAAATCTGTTCTCTGGTGCCTACTAAATACTGTACTAAGTTGCATGGAACACATTCTTGGTGTTTCAAAAACTTCACAAATATATCGCGAATTCTGAAAAGAAAAAATACTGCAACTGATAGTACACATTCGTGCCCCTCCAAAAAGCGTCGAACATACGAACAGACTGTACTATTTCTGAAGGACAAATGCATTTTTTGTGAAAAGAACAGAATAAGAAAAGCAGAAGAGGAAGAAATACTTATCAAATGTTTTACCAAAACTGCTGAAGAAGCTATTGAAAAGGCAAGTTTAAGAAGAAATGATGAAGTGATACTATTAAAATTAAAAGATGTCGACTTAGTGGCACGTGAAGCACATTATCATGCATCATTCAGAAGGGACTTTACACGACCAGACCGCCTCAATTAATCTGAAAAACAGAACGAAGATCAAACTGCTCACAATAAAGCATTTGGACATTTATGTCAGTATGTAATGGACAGCATAATTAATGGCTTAAATGTTGAAAGGATGTCAATGCTGAATGAACGTTATCTTCAATTCATACTTGAGAACACGCCTCAATTCTACAATGCTTCTTACAAAACTGACAAACTGAATGCAAAACTACACAAACGATCTGGTAGTCAAATACAGCTTAGACAAACAAATTACAATTCTGACGTTGTTTACTCATCATATGTTCCCAAAGGTCAAACAGTGGAAACAGCATTTGAAGTGGCAGCTTTTGATTCAAAGAGACTAGAAGAAGAAGCTTTAACCCTCAGGAGAACAATTCAAAATGCCCACTTGTAATCCTCAACCATACCATGGCTTCCTACATCTGATTTTCTTCTGAGTAACAAAAGTTCAGCCTCCTCAACTCATTCAAGAATTTATGACATGTTTGATAACAGGTAAAAAGATTGGAGACTCCAGTAACAGGAACAAACCGTTAATTTCTTTCCTTTATCAAGATGTATGTAACATGCTGTAACAAGGGGACAGTGGACCATGCCCAAACATCTTTTACGTGGCATGTCTCTCCGACACCTGACTGAAAGTGCAGAACTAATTACCATCATCAATCGGTTTGTTCACTGTACATCATATTCAGCACAGCTTGAAGTAGAGACAGCAATGTGTAAGAAAGTCCGTGAGCATGGGAATATCATTCCACAGCAGTATCGACAGAAAATAATGTTACTCATTTCTGCTGGGATAACTTTTATTTAAATGAGGAAACTCCATCAGGATAAGGGACCACACACACAACACACGGAATTATTATCCAGGAAGTACCAACAGACAGAATGGTTACACAGAGCACCACCACAGGTAACTCCTCCAGTGTCAAAAGTAAAGAAAAATCAGTTACTTGTTTTCAACTTGATATCAAACCGTGTTTCGTGAAAGAAAAAACAGAGCCACATCTAACAATACGTAGGACAGAAGCATCTGATGTCCAAACTGTGTCAAGAGCAGAAGCAGCTTATCTAGCCTGGTTCTTCTGCAGAGCCATAGCAAAGGATAATGCTCAAACTGTTCCGGGATGGGTTGGTTGGGTATCTCTTACAGGAGGATCACAAAAGGATCAGGTTCAGTTGTTACACATAAACTACATGCCTCCAGTGATGAAACCTATTATAGAAAATGCTACAGTGCAGTACATTCTCAAACTAGCAGGTGCGTAAATATGAAACCGGAATATATGGATAGAAAAGACACAGTGATTGGATGACAATGCTAAGAACTATTTTATTCTAAATATTGGCGATACATTTCTGCCATCGTTCCGGCAATGTGTGGATGCCAGACCAAAAAAACTGTGCCTCTTGTGCTACAAAGTACAAACCAGTCGTCAAGCCATTTTCGTACATTTTCGTAAGATGTGAAGCGTTGGTCAGCAAGTGCGTGTCCCATGGATGCAAAAAAGTGAAAATCGGAAGGCGCCAAGTCTGGTGAGTAAGCCGCATGCGGTAGGATTTCCCAGCCAAACGTCGCAATCGTTTCCTTGACCGGTTTTGCTGTGTGGGAGGGTGCATTATCGTGAAGCACAATCTCTTTATGTTGTCTTTGGTCATATTCTAGTCGTTTTTCACGCAAAGCTTGATGCAAATCGATCATTTGTTGTCGGCAACGTTGGGTATTAACAGTTTCGCCAGGTTTCAGCAGCTCATAAAAATAACTCCCTTCTGATCCCACCAAACACAAAGCATTGTCTTCCGTCCATAACGATTTGGTCTCGCAGTCGATGTCGCCGGTTCTCCTGGAGTTACCTACGATCTTTTTACGCTTAGGATTCTCGAAATTGATCTACTTTTCGTCACCAGTAACAATTCGATGGAGAAATGATTTCCTTTTGTACCTGGCGAGATGAATTTCGCAAGTGGTTTTTCGGTTTTCCTGCTGTAGTTCAGTCAATGCATGTGGAACCCATTTTCCCACCTTCTGAATCTTGCCCATGGCTTTTAAACGTATGGAAACTGCTTCTCGTGTCACATTTAATTGATCCGCGGGTTGTTGTTGCGTTTGAGCGTCATCCTCATCCACCAAAGCTTGCAATTATCTGTCTGAAAACTTTTTCGGTGATCTTCCACGTTCTTCGTTTCTCACGTCGAAATCGCCACTTTTAAATTTTGTAAACCACGCATAGTACTGTGACTTACCAAGAGCATGATCACCGTAAGCTTCGACAAGCATGCTATGCGATTCTGCAGCAGTTTTCTTCAAATGGAAACAAAAAATCAATGCTGTCCACACATCGTAGTTTGTAGGTACAAATAGCGCCATGTTCAACGCTATTTAACACTACACTATGAAATGAAACTTGTCTGGTTGTGAGTTGCAAATCGTTATCAGCAGTCAAAACAAGCAAGTGGCCACGAGGACTCAGTTTTATGGTAACCACAATGACAGCTAACTCCGTCTATGCACAAATTCCGGTTCATATTTACACACCTGGTATCTCAGAAAGCTACAAAAGAGTTGAATCATTAATATACCATTGTGTACTTTGACCTTGCAGTTGCAAAGAAAGAGTATTTACTTGTGTGGCAACAACCACAAAAATTCGGTGATATCATAGTCAGGCCGGGCACGTTTCACACTTCATGTGCCTTCATGGGTGCCTTGGGAAAATATGTGAGGTGTAATGGCTTTGAAGATATTCTAATAGAATCATTAATTTGTGCCAGTGCTTATATCAAAAAACTGATGTCAGGAAAGCACTACAACCGAGCCCTCCGTGTTCACAAAATTGTCCATGAATCCCTGGAAAGGCTGCTTCCGGCGACATATGAGACTACAAATTCAATGGATGAAGATGTAAATGCATTCTTACTGAAACTTGCTAAGGACCCATCCAATGAAAATCTTTCTGAAGTTCTTGCAAATCACAGCTGTAGGAGAAAGTTTGTCAGATACTCGGAGTCCAAGAATAAGGTTCGCAGGGGAGAACTTCGGAAAATTGCACAAATGTGGATGCAGTATATGGACTATGTTTGGATCCTTCTCCAGTTTCACAGAGAGAAAAAAAATGTCTTCTCTGGAAGAGATGTGTGCACTTTTCTTCAGTTATGACCACCAAAACTGTGCAAGAAATATCACATCTAGGCACACTGAATTTGCAACAGTCTCATCCAGGAGCAGAAGATGTTCTTAGGCAGAATGGCTTCAGCGTCAACAGATCTAGTGTTCCTTAATCAAGAAATTCTGTGGATATTACTATAGAACAAAAATTCAATCGACATGCAAAATCAAATGGTGAAATAATTGGTTTTAGCAGAAATCATGCTGCTTACTATAGATGGTGTATGACCAGACACAACAGAGCAAGTTATCTTCAAGCAACTTTGGAAATGGCTGATATTGACAGTTCAGAAAACTCCACACATAAAGACGTCAGACCAGCAGAAATCACCTACAGTGAGACAGAGGACTTTTCACGCTCAGAAATGTTACGAGAAATAATTAAAATATACTTATTTGCATTCTTGATATGCATAAGTACTAATATTACCATTCTTTTAAGTACTGAATTTGAGTTAAATAATAATGTGATTATATTGTTGCAGAATAGATTAAATTCTAAGTGTATTTGATTTCAATGTTTATCTGTAAATATTTTGGAGGAAAAATGGTGGATATAATTTCGTATATTTGTGTGTAGGTTTGCTAGGGTCTCAGCAGAGGTAATTTCGTGTTTTAAATTTTCGTACAAAATCGGCTCTTGAAAGCTATGTTTAAATTCCGACCAATGGTGTGAGTGCGGGAATTTTCAGGGCGCGAATAAGGAGGTATATAATAGCATGCGCCGCTTTTCTCGCTCTCTTGTATACCAGATTTCTTATATTACGGTCGACGAAGAAACAGAATCCCGTTGGATGGTGGAAAGTTGTTTTTAAGTAGCCTCGGATGGTTCAGAAGTCCTGCCTGGCAAAGGGACTAGGTCGTGAAAATAATTGTGGGCCGACATGGAGGCTTCGAGTAACGGAACTTCAGAAACAGTTATGACGGTAGCAACCAGTTGGCGTAGCAGGCCACGTAAGTAAATATGTAGCTTTCCAATGTCTAAGAGAAAAGAAGTGAAATTAAGTAAAAGGGCTTTGAATCTTAATATTGAACGGAACTTATCAGAATGTCGGAGTTATCTCAAGAATTAGAGCCATGATTTTAGTAATCCCCAAAAGGTCCGTTTCTGTGATAGGTGTCTGTTTGCTATGTTCTCGTAACAGGTGGTGAACTTTGTTCGCCTCAAAATCAACCAGTAATCAAGTACTGAGACATAAACAGACCCTGGTCATAGATAGAGTCGGAGAGATCTGACGAGTTGCACGGACGAAGTGTTGCAAGAGCTCATTGTGCAAAGTACTTGCATTCACAGTATTTATTAATGGGAGTGAGCTAATTAAAAGCACGGATCAAGGAGTAGCAGTTAAAGCAAAAATTTAAGTAAATGAGAGGGTCAGGTTTTAGTCCCGCTCCCACCCGTCCTGTAAGGGAAGAGCTAAACAAAGCTGTTTGTTTCTAGCGAGGTCAGATGACGTAAATGGAATTGTGATTATTCCAAGTGGCTCAATTAAGCAGATTAGCCAAGGGAAGTTTATCCCAGTTGGCAGGAAAAAGTTTCACGTGCTACTCCGACTTAGCGTCTTCAATAAACATATTCTGTTATTAATTAATTTGCTCGCCAAAGAAAAATATTGGAGTGAAAACCTTTATTCTCAGAGTACTATTATCAAACGTAAACATGCAGCTGAGCGAACGTGTTGTTTGAAAGGTTCCGTTAGTGACCTATAAAAGAGAACCCAGTAAGTTAGCAGCAGGGGTTCTGTTAGTTTCCACCAAGAAGAAAGAAGAGGAGAAGAAAGGATTGAATTTTGTTATCTGTAGCATCGCAAAGAGAGAAGCTCGCTGAGACCCATGGGTGTACATGGTAGGCCGCGGAGAGTTATTAAGTTTGTGCCAATTTGTAAATAAATTTATTAGTATTACCTTAACCCAAGTCCCGATTATGTAATTTGAATATTATAAGCAAATCTCCTATGAATGCGAAAGGGGGAAATGAGTGGTGAGTGGCGAGTGGTTAGAAGAAGTACTTTCTGAATTAAGAAGTAAGAACAACAAGCGAAAATATTATTTCAAGCTATTTCTTAGAAAACTATTCCCGAGTGCAGCCTGATACACTTCAACAGTGAAGAGGACACATGCAAAGTCATTCAAGCAATAAGTAACTTTCTTAATCCCTTTGACGTTGAGAACAAGGATATTTTATCCTGCCTATCATCAGGTGCTCCAGCAACCAAAGTAATTGAGCAAGATCTTCTATCAGTACATAAAGTGGTAACAATGCACACATCACATTTATCAAGGAGAGAATCATCGACAAATCAAAGAGCTTTCATGCACCTATTACAAAACAAAAGCTCAACACACTCGCAAACCTTGCTAAAGTTGCTAAGGTACCTGGACAAGGCAATAAAATAAGGGAAGTAAGAGCAGCACGAAATGTGTTTGGACAGCTTGTTCTCCTTGCTTTGCAGCATGATATCAGCATGGAAAGAGTTCTAAAATATCTTCTGGGCTCAGTACCATGATCTTTGGCAACCAGTTGTAAAGTGCCCTCAAGTAATGAGGCGTCAGAATTTACACAGATACCTCTCTGATACACGGAGAGAAAGATCAATGCTTCTCACACATGGTTTTACTTGCGGAATTAAATTTAATCACAAAATTTGTGTGAGAGAAAAAACAAATTAACAGATGTTCAAATAATCTCAGGGTAATAAATAATCATTTAGGAATGAGTAAGCCTTTCTTTCTGCATGACAATCTTCAGGGCTATTTCTAATTAAAGCAAAGAACAATTTGTAGTCTGCTATCTCTCTCTGCCGACCTGAAAGACTGTGACATAAGTACACCATAAATAGCAATAACAATATTGTACTCACCAGTACGATGACCTCCACAGGCATGAGATGTGGAATGGATGCGGAATCTACTTATTAAATAATCCTTGAAATTCGATATCATATTAATTTATTCGACGGGATAAGTAGGATTAGAAACACACACACACAACACGATGAACCACTTACACTTTAGAGTTATATCGGCTCTTTGGGCCACCACTCACGATCAAGTTGGCCATCTATACTATTATTAACAAACAAATAGCTATATTTTCATAATCAAACACTCATGAGACACTCGGATCCGTTATATATATATACTGAACTTGAGCTCAGTTACTGTCTAGGCCTATACGTTTGTAATCCACTTTCATTGGGGATAAAACTTGTAGTGTTCATCAATTCATTATGAATGCAGTGGAAAGTCCACCTTGCTTCACTTTGTTCATGGGAGGTTGATTTTTCACTTCGGCGTAGAACTTCAGATTTTTGAATCACGGCGTCTCCAAAGTTTGTATTATGATGACTAATCACATCTATACCTGATTTCACTGTTCTCGGTATATTTAATAACACAGAAAAAAAATATATATACATGAATCTCTCTCTCTCTCTCTATGGGATTATTTCAGAGGATGGAGATAGTGGGTGCTGGCTCGCATTCTGGCAACACTGACAGTTCGGTAGGTTAAGAGACTAATGTATCCACTCAACATGGCACATTTACCTGTGTTGCGTTATATTACGTCACTGTCTTAACAAAAATGAAATTTAAAAGAAACTGGATCATCTCAGAATCACAAGTATAACAATAGTGATGGGATATAACTGAGTTGGTGATTTAACGGGGCGAAGTTTGTGATGGTACTTGGAAAAACACTCTGTACTGCTTCACATCCCTTTTGATAACGAAAGGGATAATTGTTCGTGAATAGTCTGTGTAACAGTAGTGGTACAGTTTCCACGTTATATCACAAGGTTTTGCACTAAGTTTCTGAAAGATCCTTAGGTGAGGATCTGGAATCCCACACGATGTATATTCCTAATAGGATATGTTAGTTGACTAGCTTGTAACATTGATGTGTTGTCTCAAGATAGCACATAGTACACCAGTTTAGGGTCACTCGCCCAAAAAACACTGGTGCTCACTTCGAAACCGACTGACTTGTACTGATTCGAGTTGGAATGAACAGCCTTCGACGTTCACTCCCCCAAGATTTAATACCGACTGCCTTCTCCACACCACCCAATTAGACACTCAGGGTCTCTCCTCACCTCAACCCTTTAGGCTCGCTCTCCATATGCCTCTCTCTACCCCCGCATTGCCAGTGAAACAGAGGGCTAGACGTTGTTGCCACATATGGCAGGATGTGGTTTTATATTAATTTCATCTATAAATACATAATGACATTACTTCCAATTACTATATATAATTAATTTATTACGTAATGGACAATCGAGGTCCATTGGTAACCTAATATTGACTTACACAACACCATACACTTAAAAACTAATGTGGTTCTGTGTTTTGGTCTGCTGTGCAGAACACCGTGACAGCTAGTGACGCCTGCTGGCAGAAACCAGCATTGCGTTGCAAAACAATGCCGCGAGGATATTTCTGAATAGAGAGACATAAACAATAGACAAACATATAGAAGTAGGGATGATTAACCAAATTAAGAAAACAAAACATATGAGAACTTAATACTAGAGATACTAAGGATAACATATTTACTAAAATCAACAAATGACAACATAACACAAAGGGGGGGGGGAGAAAAAGCATGTAGCACAATACTTCTATTGCATTGAGGTCACTCTGCCCAGACCCACAGACGACCTAGGCAGACAGCAAATAAAAAATTAGTTCCTGGTGTTTTTCAAAGTAAGTGGCTGATCGTGAGTTTAAGCGGGAACCGGATCACTGTGCAAGTGTGTACAAACGAAAAGAGAACCCAAATATACCTCAACTTGCATTTACATATAAAATATAAACACATGAGAAGTAGTTGCATAAAACATGATATCCCTGCGCCGGAATAGCGTCGTTGTTAGGATAGCTTCGTTGACTAGCAGCACTGCGGTAAGGGGGTACGGGGATGAATGTGCCAAAAGTGGTCAAAACCCTTTTCCTTCACACCCTTTTGTTCGCTATTTTCGCATCGTCGTTATACATGGAAGAAACAATACATTTTTACAGGACTACTGGCACCAGACGCCGGTGTTTCTAACTATTAGAAAATAGTAACATATATTGTAGCCCATCTACTGATCCTTACTTCGTATAGGAAACTTCATCTAACTGGATTGTAATTCAATCAGTGAGCGTACAACAGTGAGGTACAGCTCGGTCTGGATGACAGGTGCAGAGTATGTCTCCCAGTTTTCCTGAGTAGGAAAATGTGCATTTCCAGCAAAATTCTCCATGCAGTTTCGTATCCATGTCTTCTGATATGGAAATGCAGTAATTATATGCAACTAAATCCCTTCTTACATATTACTATTGTTAATCCAGATTATAAAAATATGTCTAATAAAACCTTATAATGACATGCAAAAAAAAACAAGACGTTAAAAAAAATAATTTTCATAATCCTCAATTTAAATATTCGTATGCAGATTACCCATGGATGATGGGCCATTTACACAGTGATGGTACTCCTGTCAAGACAGGTAAATCACAACTTATGCATGTGCTAGGAAAAGATTGTCACCTTGCAGACAGACCAAATGATGATACCATCATTTGCATCATAGACGGTAATACACTTTACCAAACCCAGACATCTCTGCCAAATACATTTGGAGAGCTAGCAGAGATTATGTTCGAACAGCTTCCTAAAGTACCTCGATTTGTTTTTGTGACAGATACACACAGTCCATTATCGATTATGAACTTAGAAAGGGCAAGAAGAGGCTCAGCTTCAGCTCATGTAATAAAGGGAGAGCTGACAAAAGTTCCGAGAGCTTGGAAAACATTTTTGTCATGTGATAAAAATAAACAGAGCTTGACAGCGTATCTGTTAAGTGAGTGGAAGAAAGCTAAATATTCAAGAAGATTACAAAAAAGAAAAGTGTACTTTGTTTGTGAGTGTACGTGTATCTGCCTCACATCTCCTGATGGTCAAGAAACAAGTACAATAGAAATTCAAGAACTTCATTCAAACCAAGAGGAAGCAGATACAAGAATAATTCTACACTGTCTACATGTTGCTGAAGATCCTCCTCGTGACAGTAAACTAATAGTTAGATCTCCAGATACCGATGTATTTGTGCCACTTCTGAACTTTGCACAGCGTATAGAGCAGACAGTTCTGTTTGATACATGTACTGGTAACAAGAGGCGTCTCATTAATGTGCATCTTGTCATTGATGAACTGGGAAGGGAGATGTCTTCTGCACTGCCAGGACTTCCTGCTTTCACTGGTTGTGACACCACTAGTGCCTTTGTAAGGAAAGGTAAGAAAACACCAGTGAAGACCCTCAAGAAGCATCCAGACTGCATTGAATCATTCCTCTCTCTTGAAAGAAGTGTTACTTTCAGTGACTCCTTGTTTGAGCAATTGGAGCAATTTACATGCATTATGTATGGTGGCTCGGCTACAGGAGACATAAACAGTCTTCGCTATAAAAAATTTCTACAGAGATTCAGTCCCAAACCTGGAACATTACTATCAACTTACAGTGGGGTAGACAAAAGTCTCCTACCTCCTTGTAGAAATTCTCTAAGAATGTATGCAGAAAGTGCCAATTACCAGGCTTTCTTATGGTATAATGCAGACAAAGCAGTTCCTAATATCCCACCATCTTCTGGTCATGGTTGGAATGTTGCGAATGAGCAGTTAGAAATTCAATGGGCTGAAGGTGACCTAATGCCCCAAAACTTGTAGAAGTGTTAATGGATGAATCAGAAACTTCTGATGAAGACGAGACTCCTGAGCATGTAGATTTAAGTGATGTAGTGTTTGATGCAGATCATTGACTGTACTTATACATTCACCAGTTTAATTCTCTATTGACATGTGTTTACATAAAATATAACCATATATGGTTCTTAAATGAACATGAACCATCCAAATGTTTTTAATTTATAGAACTAAAAATTTGTATATATTTATTCATTACTGTACATCACACACAAATTGAAAAGCAGTCTCTGTTATTTGACAAAGTGCTTCAGAGTTAAAATTTGCGAGCATTTACTATTGATAAAACACATAGGTAATATGTAGCTTCCTGCAGATAATATTTTTAAAAATCTTGATAAAAATCGCTTCAACCTGAAGATCATTTTCCCCTTCAATGCTTTGTATACAGGACATCTACAGATTTTCCCCTACCCCTCCATACGCACATTACAACTGTTGTTCCTATTTTTTAATATAGTGTACACTAATGTGTCCGGTATACATTGGGGATATTTGTCTGCGACTAAGATTGTAAGTGTTACCAGCTGCCCGCAATATACAAAAACATTTATTTCAAATTCCGGGGTTCTTTTTCTTCTACGTGGGTATATTGGGCACAAAAGTTACTTCGTTGGAATCTGTGTCCTATAAGCTTTCCAACGATATATGGTTCATGTCCCTGCGATAATTAGGGGGTTCACTAGGGCCAGCAATGTGAGGGTCTACAATGAAATCCCTGGTTCGGAAAAGTTAGTAAATTTCCATGATCCTATTTGGAAGAATTCCCGCCATTATTCATTCCACCAATATTGTGCTTGCAGACCAGCCGATTTTGTTTATTTAGACATTACTTTAACACAAAAAAAAGTTCTCCCAAAATCCACTTAGGGGGGGGGGAGGGTTTCAGTATCTGGCCCACGGCCTAATTATAAAGAAACATCAAAATAATAGACCTATAATAATACACAGCCATATTCAATCCACTACTGGATGAGGCCTCTCCCGGAGGGAGGAGGTTGTCTACTGCTCCCACGCTGACCAGACGTGTTGGGAGAGGAGAGCCGAAGCTCTCAACTGTGATCGCTACCTCTTTATTCAGGTAGCTCCCCAATTGGCCTCACGACGCTGGGTGGACGCCGCACAGGCAACACCATCTGGAGTACTGCAACGGTCACCCGTCCAAGCACTGACCAGACCCAGAGCTGCTTGACTTCGGTGAACTTACGGGAACCGGTAGACCAGCTCGGCTAGGGCATTGCCCAATACAGCTATATAATGTTAGCAATGAGCTGAACATGTTTGAAGATTGTGTATACCTGGAGACATTTTCGTCAGAATTCCGATTTCTATGTATTAGTATATATGTAGACGTAATCAATGGCGCCGATCCCGTGGGGGCTTTGGGGGTCCATCCCCCTCCCAAGGTTGAAGGGAAGTTGAGATAGGTTCTCCTATTTCTACAGTACATGATCATTCGTTTTCCCCTTCTACTAATGCGTATCTCCCTTTGGCAAATCTATTTTATTGATAAATCCCGCATCTGAATGCCCCCCCCCCCCCAACACACACCTGAATGGACCCCCCAAAGTTACACAAAAATCGACGCCCTTGGACGTAATTATGTGCATTTCTTATATATACCAAGACTAAATTCCCGTAAGAAAATGGTGGACTTCTCCTCTACCAGAAACAAGATTCTAAATACGAAACTCTGTCTAGAGAAACTAAACGGGGATGGATAACCTTCAGCTTGATATGTCAGATATTGTTGCCCTTACCCCAGTAGCACACATACATTGAAAATACGTGGATTAAACCTTAGTACCGAAACGTAATTTTAACGTTCTAAATGTACAGAAAAGTCTGCTTGTTCAACGGTATATTCGACGTTAAATAATGGTTGAGAAGAAACATGTTGAAATCAAGAAGCAGACGATGAAGAAACTGGTTCACTTGGCCTAAACAGAGCATGGTTGATGTCTATTGGTATATTTATTTAGCTGCATTTTGTCCGTTGTTTTTATCACGATATTTAATTTTTCAACAGTAAATTATTCAAGCGCTGCTGCAGGTTTGAAACTGAAACGTTCCGCACTCGTCGTTGGTATCTTGACACGCTACCACTCATCCACGGGCTGGCCTTGAGAGTCACTACTCTTTTAGTGTTCCCCTTATGTCACGAAGAGGTAAAAGGTAGTCTTGAATGCTGTCACCACAAACCCAGATGAGTCATTTTACCATCATGTAAGAATAAAGAATACTTTCCTTCTTTCTTTGTTATGTGCATTTTTCCTTCTTTAACACTTTGGCCACTATTAAATTTGTATTTCTCAGCAAGTGTAATATGTCGCCTTAGAAAAACGCATATAACACAAAATCTATGTCATAGTTAAAAAGGGAAGTTGAAAACACTTCACATTAACGCCCTATTAACTAAATTAAATGTTCGTTGAAATATAGTTTAATATTTAATCTGTTTTCAACATGCAAATGAGCACATGTGAAACGTGATACATGAACACAGTTTTATATAACCAACTTGGAAAGATAGGCCTAATCTAGGGCATAGCTCAATATAATAATTAGAAACATGTCACATTAACGTGCAATCAACGAAATCAAATTTTCGTTGGAAAATAGATTGAAATGCAACGTGTTTTCAATATGTAAAAGAGGACATAAAATAATAGTAAATGGCATTCAATTAGCTTTTAATTACACATTTTATTCTATTAGAAATAATCCCATGAAACGAAATCTATACCACAGTTAAAAATAACAGTTGAATCCACGTTGAACTAACAGCTTATGAACAGTATCAAGTCTTTGTTGAAATACGATTTAAAATTAAATATACTTTTACAAGCGATAACGGTTAATCAACTAAATAAACCAAAAGTCAACGTTGAAAACACATTTCTGTGTTGCTGGGGTAAATAGTGTCTAATTGTATCGAGTGAAGTAGAACAAGTTTTTGTGGAGTACAAAAGCATTCTCGCCGAAAAGAGAAGTTAACTGTTAAGGTATTTTCGAAGGTGTACATTGTTTTGCATATTTTGCTTCTTTTTAGTACATATTTGCATGCATATTTGAGGTATTTTAGGTGCATGGCTATCGGTACCATGATGGTCACCTTAAAGGTTGTTGCCGTGATGAACATACCCTTTAGCACTAACACCTTCTACCCAGTGTACATTAAAGTGTACTACGTCATATTTGCTTTTCATTTCTTCAAGTGTTTTAAAAATAAATTTGTGTTCCAGACGTTTCATTAACATTATTATTAACTTTCAGGGGCTATACCGAAGCTCCTTGTAACTCCAGTCCTATAAAGTTGTCTAAGTAACGACTTGTCACGTGCTCAGCTCCCTCCACGTGCAACAAACTGAAAGTTTCAATGCGATACTGATCAGTCACTTGATGACCTTCCTTAGTATGTAATAAAATGTTTGAAAGTAATGCCTAAGAGGAAAGTTATGTAGATGTTATGAATTCATAATCACGTCAGTTAAAATATTACCTTGTCAATTAAACATTCACCAAGGGAACATTAACTTGTTATTTTTTTTCCCCTAAGATAATATTTAGAACTTCCGTAAGAATTAAAGCTATAACTTCTATAAAAGCACATGCTTACCAATCAAAATTCCGAGAGAGTCATCTGTTCGTGTTTAACTCGATTAGATTTATGCTTCTGTTTTGTTTGTATGTGTGTGCAATGACTTGACACACATAGTACATTAGTAACTAGGGATGGGCAAAACATTCTTTTAAAATTGTAAACGAGTTACTTAAAAATCGAAACCCAAAAATCCAATAATCTGTTTTCTGTTTAAAAACCGGCTGGCGTTTTTTGTTTAGACACTGCACTGAAAATCTCCTGGCACGAAAACCACACAAAAACATCACCAAAAATGAACTTTATATGAATGCATGTGAACTTTATTTGAACCTGCTGAAAATTGGTGATTGTTTTATGTTCTGAATTTGTCTTTTTATTGACTTCTTACCCTTAGTGTATATTTTGAACATATTAAGTTTATATTAAAAGTTCATATTATCTAGTGTTCGTTTTCAGATCACTTACATTTTCACCTAATAAGTGAACTTTTTGTGCATGAATTTGGTATCAGTACACCAGAAGTTCACATATTATGCACTAAAAATGTGGTGTAGTTCATATTAATTTCACGAAAAGTTAGTATTATTATGAATTAGAAACGTGGCAAAACTGGAACATATTGTGATTTATTTTGGGACTTTAAGTGCACTTTGACTTTCAGTGTGATTTTCGGTTTCTCTGTTCAAAAAACGATGTTCGGTTTTTCTCCAAATACCGGTTTTTGTTCAAAACTCAATTTCTGCTTTTTTGTTCAGAGGTTTTAGAATTTTCTTTCTTTTTCTCTGTCCTCTTGACCCATCCCCTATGGCCTAGTAGTTCGGTTGTGGTTTTCGGGTCAGTACTTCAAGTACAGTTATTGGCCATACTAAGTGAGGTATTAAGAGGATCCCAAACACAATAAAAGAGATTATCACTACCTGGTTAGATGACAGTGATACGTTTATCACTTAAAGAAAAACTGATGTTTAATAAAATACCGAAAATCGGGTTTTGAGGGAAAAAACCGGTGTTTAACAAAATAAATCCGGGGTTTGATAAAAAAACTATGTTTGATAGTATAAAACACTATCTGTTAACTTGAAGTCGACCGGAACCTACTTGTGTGCTTATCACTAACACACTCTGGCTATATCAAGGAAATGTGATTAGTGGCGCAGATGTTAAAATTTGAAAATCGTGTTTCCATGCCGTTTTTGAAAGTCATTGCAAACTATGTTAACTAAACGGAAGGAAATAAAGTGAAAACTTTTTCTGAAATAATCCAAAACCAATTTGCACTTGCACTTTTTTCTTTACGTATTTAAGTTTGAATCATACACTCTAACTGCTTAGTCAGAATCCTAGGTTGCACTTTCCGTGTCAGTATGTCAGGAAATTGGCAATGCTGGTGGTTCACTGGACGAAATGTATTTGCCAATGTCGTTTGGCTTATCAGGTTTTATTCATATTTCATCTTTATAAGTTTTCTTAAGTAAGTGATAATCAAGGACATGCTTCTGTTGGAAGTCAGTCACATGTCTGGGGGATGACATCACTTGCCAAACACTATTCCGCGAGCAGAGAAGGGAAAGTAGTGATCAGGACAGTGAAATTGTGATAGAATTTAGTGGTTAATTAGATCTTTAAAAAAGAAAGAAAAAGAAACATGTCATAGAATTCGTGCAGTTGAAATTGACCTGAAAAATATATCTGTTTATGGGGACATTTTTGATCTCCTATGAAGAGCACGAATTGTGCGGAATGTTGTATTTTTCAATGAAACTAATTAATTAAGCACAAAATCCCGACAAAGTCCCAGAACTAATGCTACATTAAGATGGGGCGTGAAATTAAACTTCCCCCATAAACAGGGCCACTCTTCGGCCTAATTTGAAATACACAAGTTCTGTGATACGTAGACCTATTATTTAATGGTACTAAATAATGGCAAAATTTCAAAATTTGTGCCGCACTGAGGGCTAATTCAACGTCAAGTTAACCTCACCCACAGTTTTATCTTCACATCTGCATTCTGACTGGTTACCATAACTCCGTACCCACATACACCTACCCATATTCCGATTCTGATTTGGTATTTAGAACTGAAAGCTCAGCGTAACGAAAAAATGTCCTTTTCATAAAAAGAATCATTCCAGGTTAAATTTTATGTTTGTAATCACCTTATTACATAGTACATCTCATCAGTTTCTTAATTATGTAATTTTATCAACAGTAGTAAGAAACAAAGTATATACTAAAACATTATTTTAATCGTTATTTTAGATACAATATACAAACTATTTACTCCCGTTCCATCGCTTCTCAAAATGTAGGCATGGTTTGTCCCGATTCATTGCATCTGATAATGAAACTTTTTCCGCATCCGGTGTTCCCGATCCATCGCCCCAGAAGCTGAAATATTTAATGAACACATGTATTGAGTTTTTGTTTTAGCTGAAGAATGTACTGAATAAATTAAATTAATTAAACACTGTACAAGTTTATTTGATAATATTCATAGATGTTGTGAATCCTTTCTCTGTTACGTTGTTAATTTAACACTATATTCTCTTTCCAGGTTCTCTGACTGGAAAATGTAGGAACTTAAGTTTATTGAAAGTAAGAGCAGAAAACGTATATTGGTTCACCAAGGGTACAGGTTCAATCGGAACAAAACCAGGAAAAATGGGTCTGGCAATGTGTACATAAATATCGAAACTCAAACCTGTGCAGGGGCAGCGTCACTAGCAGTTTGAATAATCAGGTTATTAGTATGAAAACACATTTTTGCGTTCCTGATGTTGCAGCCACAGAAGTTGACATGCATAAAAACAACCGCAGAAAAAGGGCGAAGGAAGAACTTTCATCAGTTACGAAGATATTTGGGGAGGAGTTTGGCAAAGCAAAGACGACAGAGGTCTGGAGTTAGTCACCAGCATGCCGTCTGTATCAGGCTTTGAAAAGCTATGTTAATTTTAAACTTATCTTTATATTGATGTATTTCTCTTATGTTTAGTATGTATTTATTTTGATGATACTATTGACAGTATGCAATGATTGCATATTACTAAACACCCCTGGTAAGATAAAAAAACAAAACAACTAAGTTGTAATTTACTTTTACAGAATACTGTAACTGGGCATATGTCTTGCATTCTTCCTAATAAATAAATAAAATCGAGCATGTATAGATCTCGTGCAAGATCCTTAGGAGTTCCGTTGACAATGAATTCAGTGAGCGACACCAAGTTTTCGGGAAACATCTTGAAGACATCAGATGGAGAACAGTTTCTTCAGTTTGATGAGTATTCTGAAAGAGATGCCAGATGTTCCTCCAGAGTATTTACTTAGTCACACCTAGTAAAAACCGGGATAATACCGTTATGCAATGGCCTTGTTAACTTCCTTCCAACATCCTCTTTCTTACCCAATCCTGGTCCGAGCCAAAATTGCCAACGGCCATAAATAATTAATACACTTACCTATCCATTCACATACTTATCTATCCATCACATACTTACCTATTCAATCATACCACATAGTATATGTGGTAGCACCTGATGATATGCAGTATAAAATATCCTTGTTGTCATGTTAAAGGGATTAAGAAAGTTGCTTATTGCTTGAATGACTTTGCATGTGTCCTCTTCACTGTAGGTGATTTCTGCTGTCTGACGTCTTTATGTGTGGAGTTTTCTGAACTGTCAATATCAGCCATTTCCAAAGTTGCTTGAAGATAACTTGCTCTATTGTGTCTGGATATACACCATCTGTAGTAAGCAGCATGATTTCTGCTAAAACCAATTATTTTACCATGTGATTTTGCATGTCGATTGAATGTTTGTTCTATAGTGATATCTACAGCATTTCTCGATTAAGGAACACTAGATCTGTTGACGCTGAAGCTATTCTGCCTAACAAGATCTTCTGCTCCTGGATGAGACTGTTGCAAATTCAGCATGCCTAGAAGTGATATATTGTTCATCTTTCGCTTTCTTGATGTAAATCACGGATTAGTTTCTCTATAAGTTGCCGTAATTTAAAGTTAATTAGGGAACGTAGCGCGTAGAAAGGAATTCATCATTAAATGGACTACAACTAAATAGCACTATGAGTACACATTTAAATATATTTAGAGCTACTTACTTCTCTTCCTTGTGGAAACGACTCCTACCAAAATCCTAAATACTTAACTACAAAATGATTGGAAGGACATGCAACTTTAAGACGTTAAAACGAGAACTGGCTTTTCTTAGTTTTATTATAAAACAAACTTCGTTCTTATCAATTATCCTATCCATTAGTCGACCAGAATGTAGAGTGTTTTCAGCAATACGTTATTATTTGATACTTTGTAATCAAGCACTTATTTCCACATACCTTATCAGATATACTTTAGAAGTCTCTGTCTTCACAATTTCAAGTAGCTAGGAAATGTTCCTTACTACTGTTCTTAAGTCTCACATCTTCTTCTTCTCTTGCGATTGTCCGTAGTTATACTAAAGTTCTTAAAGATGGTACAGTTCATTGAGAATCTAACACTGTTAGGATTTTAGACCTGTTATTCACACTAAGTAAAAAAATACTAAGTTCACTTTGCACAAACTAGTTATAGATAAACTAACTGTTCTTGCTGATGTAACCAGGTCGATGGTAAAACCAAGACTGGCCTCATGAAACTCAGTTCTGTCTCGTTTTATTGATTTGTGATTTGCGTGACCTTCTACGAAATGGTCTCTAGGCTAGGAGTTGATGGGGGTTCAGAATATGGTCCTTTTTGTGAATCTTAAATTCTTAGGTTCACATAAATGATAGGATGGTAATTCCGAAGTCAAGGTAAAGGGGCTCGGGAACCGGATTTGCTATTGGTCCTTGGGTCAAATAGTCATGGGAAGGAATGTAAATTATTTTAGTTGTGGACATCTACCGAATGTTGTACAGTTTTTCTTATTACATGTTTTGATCACCAAGTGAGAAGGAATTTTATTTGTCCAATTTATGGTGGGATTTGTCCTTGTAAATGATCGTTTCATAAATAGTTCTTTATAATTTTTTCACTGTCGTTTCCTGACTTAACACCTGTTTGAAATATGTACATAACTATCCTTGTAGAAGTTATTCTGATGTAATTTTTATATGAGGACAATCATGTCACTTTTGCAAATGGCGTACTTGTTTCTATGTTGAATTAAATGTTCGTTCTTTTCATCGTTCGATTACAGGACTGATTTCTTACCTTTTATTATTTCTGAATTTTGTGATTTACATTTATGATATACCTTTTGTCTCTCAACACTCCAAAATACCTTGCATAGTTTTGGTGGTCATAACTGAAATAAAGTGTACACATCTCTTCCAGAGAAGACCATTTTTTTTCTCTCTGTGAAACTGGAGAAGGATCCAAACATAGTCCATATACTGCATCCACATTTGCGCAATTTCCCGAAGTTCTCCCCTGCGAACCTTATTCTTGGACTCCGAGTATCTGACAAACTTTCTCCTACAGCTGTGATTTGCAAGAACTTCAGAAAGATTTTCATTGGATGGGTCCTTAGCAAGTTTCAGTAAGAATGCATTTACATCTTCATCCATTGAATTTGCAGTCTTATATGTCGCCTGAAGCAGCCTTTCCAGGGCTTCATGGACAATTTTGTGAACACGGAGGGCTCGGTTGTAGTGTTTTCCTGACATCACTTTTTCGATATAACCACTGGCACAAATTCCTGATTCTATTAGAATATCTTCAAAGCCACTACACCTCACATATTTTCCCAAGGCACCCGTGAAGGCACATGAAGTGTGAAACGTGCACGGCCTGACTATGATATCACTGAATTTTTTTGGTTGTTACCACCAAAGTGAATACGCTTTCTTTGTTACTACAAGGTCAAAGTACACAATGGTATATTAATGATTCAACTCTTTTGTAGCTTTCTGAGATACCAGGTGTGTAAATATGAAACCGGAATTTGTGCATAGACGGAGTTAGCTGTCACTGTGCTTACCGTAAAACTGCGTCCTTGGCGCTACTTGCTTGTTTTGATTGCTGATAACGATTTGCAACTCACAACCAGACAAGTTTCATGTCATAGTGTAGTGTTAAATAGCGTTGAACATGGCGCAATTTGTACCTACAAACTACAATGTGCGGACGTCATTGATTTTTTGTTTCCATTTGAAGAAAACTGCTGCAGAATCGCATCGCATGCTTGTTGAAGCTTACGGTAATCATGCTCTTGGTAAGTAACAGTGCTATGCGTGGTTTACAAAATTTAAAAGTGGCGATTTTGACGTGAGACACAAAGAACGTGGAAGACCACCGAAAAAGTTTGCAGACAGCGAATTGCAAGTTTTATTGGATGAGGATGACGCTCAAACGCAACAACAGCTCGCGGATCAATTAAATGTGACACGAGAAGCAGTTTCCATACGTTTAAAAGTCATGGGCAAGATCCAGAACTTGGGAAAATGGATTCGACATGCATTGACTGAACGACAGCAGGAAAACTGAAAAACCACTTGCAAAATTCATCTCGCCAGGTACAAAAGGAAATCATCTCTCCGTCGAATTGTGACTGGTGACGAAAAGTGGATCTATTTCGAGAATTCTAAGCGTAAAAAGGTGATGGGTAACTCCAGGAGAACCGGCGACATCGACTGCAAGACCAAATCGCTATGGACGGAAGATAATGCTTTGTGTTTGGTGGGATCAGAAGGGAGTGATCTATTATGAACTGCTGAAACCTGGCGAAACCATTAATACCCAACGTTACCGACAACAAACGATCGATTTGCATCAAGCTTTGCGTGAAAAACGACCAGAATATGACCAAAGACAACATAAAGTGATTGTGCTTCACGATAATGCACCCTCCCACACAGCAAAACCGGTCAAGGAAACGATTGCGACGTTTGGCTGGGAAATCCATTCGCATGCGGCTTACTCACCAGACTTGGCGCCTTCCGATTTTCACTTATTTGCATCCATGGGACACGTACTTGCTGACCAGCGCTTCACATCTTACGAAAATGGCTTGATGACTAGTTTGTAGCACAAGAGGCACAGCTTTTTTTTGGTCTTGCATCCAAACATTGCCGGAATGATGGCAGAAATGTATAGCTAGCGATGGCCAATATTTCGAATAAAATATTTCTTAGCATTGTCATCCAATCACTGTGTCTTTTCTATACATAAATTCCGGTTTCATATTTACGCACCTGCTAGTTTGAGAATGTACTGCACTGTAGCATTTTCTGTAATAGTTTCATCACTGGAGGCATGTAGTTTATGTGTGACAACTGAACCTGATCCTTTGTGATCCTCCTGTAAGAGATACCCAACCAGCCCATCCCGGAACAGTTTGAGCATTATCCTTTACTACGGCTCTGCAGAACAATAAGGCTAGATCAGCTGCTTCTGCTTTTGACACAGCTTAGACATCAGATGCTTCTGTCCTACGTATTGTTAGATGTTGCTCTGTTTTTTCTTTCACGAAACACGGTTTGATATCAAGTTGAAAACAAGTAACTGATCTTTCTTTACTTTTGACACTGGAGGATTTACCTGTGGTCGTGCTCTGTGTAACCATTCTGTCTGTTGGTACTTCTTGGATAATAATTCCGTGTGCTGTGTGTGTGGTTCCTTATCCTGATGGAATTTCCTCATTTAAATAAAAGTTATCCCAGCAGAAATGAGTAACAACATTATTTTCTGTCGATACTACTGTGGAATGATATTCACATGCTCACTGACTTTCTTACACATTACTGAGTATGATGTACAGTAACCAAACCGATTGATGATGGTCATTAGTTCTACACTTCCAGTCAGGTGTCGGAGAGACATGCCACGTAAAAGATATTTGGGCATGGTCCACTGTCCCCTTGTTACAGCATATCATACATCTTGATAAAGGGAAGAAATTAACCGTTTGTTCATGTTACTGGAGTCTCCAATCTTTTAAAATGTTATCAAACATGTCATAAATTCTTGAATAAGTGGAGGAGGCTGAACTTTTGTTACTCAGAAGAAAATCTGAAGTAGGAGGTCATGGCATTTCTGAGTATTACGTGTGGGCATTTTGAATTGTTTTCCTGATGATTAAAGTTTCTTCAAGTCTCTTTGAATCAGAAGCTGCCACTTCAAATGCTGTTTAAACTGTTTCACCTTTGGGAACATATGATGAATAAACAAGGTCAAACTTGTAATTTGGTTGCCTAAACTGTATTTGACTACCAGATCGTTTCTGTAGTTTTGTTTTCAGCTTGTCAGTTTTGTAAGAAGCATTGTAGAATTGAGGCGTGTTCTCAAGTATGAATTGAAGATAGCGTTCCTTCAGCATTGACATCCTTTCAACATTTAAGCCATTAATTATTCTGTCCATTACATACTGACACAAATGTTCAAATACATTATTGTGAGCAGTTTGATCTTCGTTCTGTTTTTCAGATTTATTGAGGCGATCTGGTCGTGTAATGTCCCTTCTGTATGATGCATGATAATGTGCTTCACGTGCCACTAACTCGATATCTTTTACTTTTAATAGTATCACTTCATCATTTCTTCTTAAACCTGTCTTTTCAATAGCTTCTTCAGCAGTTTTGGTAAAACATTTGATAAGTATTTCTTCCTTCCCTGCTTTTCTTATTGTGTTCTTATCACAAAAAAAAACATTTGTCCTTCGGAAATAGTACAGTCTGCTCGTATGATCGACGCTTTTTGGAGGGGCATGAATGTGTACTATCAGTTGCAGTATTTTTTCTTTTCAGAATTCGCGATATATTTGTGAAGTTTTAAAACACCAAGAATGTGTTCCATGCAACTTAGCACAGTATTTAGTAGGCACCTGAGAACAGATTTCTGAGATTTACTTGTCCTTTGTTCTGTCGAATATTAACACAAAACACTATTTTCTTGAAGCTTGTATCACATAGTCTTCTCACTTTCACTTGATCTATTTTGTGAAAGTGGATAATGCAGTGCAGTCCGTGAGACTTTCGTTGATTGCTGGTGGAAGCCCTACAAGTTTTAAATGTTTTCCATCTAGCTTCCTAGGTTCTGTCATTCTGATCTGGTTCAGTTCCTGAAAGAAGAGAAAGTATTTGTATAAACAGAGTCTACGAAAATTAATTGAATATGTAACTACCATATACATTCAGCAACTATGAGCAGAAGTCTGTAAGCATATTCACTGAACTAGGAAATAACAAAAAATATGTATAGGAATCTATGCAGCATATAGTCCTCAGCAATCCTAAAAGAAAAAATATATGCATAAAACGTTGAAACTCCCATAGCCACTATATGCGGCGGATGCCACTACCTTTCTATGTCGACGGTGAAACGTACTTCTGGTTGATCAATGTAAGTCGGAGAGGAAGTTGCAAAAAAAAACCCCGCCTTTACACGCCTGTTATACGCTTATGTGAACTAACTGAATTAAAACAATTAGATCCCCTTAACCTGTGGTCTTTATTGTTTCCAATCAAATAAACAACTCCTCCTGGAAAGCTGCAGGCAATTTAAAAATAAACTCTAAACATCTCCGTGTATGCGTATCTACAGTATGGAATTGCCTGAGAAATTGTGAATAGCGTTGATTTTATATAGTTCAAAGTACTGTTATCGTGCACAGGTCGATATGTTTTAATACACACACGTTTCTATCAAGGTCCAGGCTTTACGTGAGGTGAAAGCTTTAGTGCAATTGTACATATATGTTCAATATCCTAAAGCAATTAACATCAAATCTATCTCCAAATACATTGCTATCGTAGATCCCGGTAGTATTCAACTTCAATATCTCTTACACTCACATCCACCAATGCATTGATTGCAGACCACTTGATTCAACGAACTGAATAACTATAATTTTGAGAAATATAGGTCTTTAAAATCCGCAGTTGAGGGGATGGGGGTTTTGGAGCTGGCCTATAGTCTAATTGGCTTTCACTCTGAAATATGGTTTATATAAGAACGGGCATTCACATATGTAGAGTCAAGACCTCGAAGTCGGATCACGTTCAAGAAAATCGCGATTTATTCATAAACGTACAAGAGAAATTAATATTGAATATTGTTAGGAAGAGTGAAATAGTGTTTATTACAGAAAAAAACATTCATTAATGTGTTAATAAAAGTAAGAGTGATATAATAACATAAACATGGCAGCATGTGAAACTGACCTTATGCATAAAAGTCATAAAATGTACCAGTGGTCCTTCATGGCAGAACACCTAACTGGAAACCAAGGAAGCAAACAAAAACACTGCGAAACGATTGTTTCCATCAAGTCGCTTTGTCACTTCTTTAGTCTGTCCATAGCAACACATTTTTCAAAATATTTTCTTTTACTCTTTGCTCGACACATTCTTCATGAAATCACGCCTGTAACGGCAAGAACTTCAGACACTCTCTCTCCCTCTCTCTCTCTCGGAAGAAAAACTGTTTTACTGAAGTTTTTTCTACATTTTATTGCAGTATCTCTTTCATAAATTTAATATTTTCATCTGTTTGAATGTCATTCAATAGTTTGTATTTCAATAAATACCTGCATTTTCAGTTATTGTCTGGCTTGTCTTTGGGGTAAATAAAATACGTCAACATGTTTGTGAAAATAGTGTGGTAATATTCTGGACGAAGAGTAGTTTCCTGAGAACAAATGTCTTGTAAACTACTCCCAATTAGCCTTTTAAACGGCAGGTAGATATGACAAGATTCAGGAAAGCCACTCTTATTTCGATATGTTCAGTGGTATTCTAAAACCAAATCTCGATCATAGTTGTAGCAATGTTGGTTTGTTTTGACATCCGCAGCCATTACTAAACAAAAGAATACGTACGATATATTCAATTATTTCGTTCATTGGTATGACATTGTTCAGATATTTTTATTTTGGGTCCCGCCTTACCACCCCTTTCTCTTTGCATGCTTTGCACCAGTTAAGTCGTGCACTTTCTGGTTCGTGCAGCACGTACGCCTTAGTACTTGTCAGCTTGGGCAGGCTTGTACCTGGAGATTGTTGGATTGCCGAAGTTCCAGCATCCCAATGATCTGCGTTCCATCTGTTCAAGACAGTTAGTGTTGCGTAACGGACTTTTGACCAGGCGTCCAGAATGTTCTCCAGGTCTATGTTCCTAGTTGTTAGAACATTTGGATAGGGGAGGGGGGTCCTTACCTACTATTATATGCTTTATTTTATAGAAAAACACATACAATACACATAAGACGACACAGGGCAAGTACAAGACAACACAACACATAACTTGAGCAGAGTTTCTTCTTTTCAGCATCTCCCTGTAACGAGATTAAGAAAAGTTAATTGCTGCTTCCTTGGAGTTGGGTTCTTCTTTCTGGTTTACAGTTGTTGTCTCATCACAGGGATGCCGTCCAGTCTTCTTCTTGCTCGATCACTTCTTGTTGTGTTCCTCTAGGTAAGAAGAGAAGCTGACCTTCTTCTTCATGGTGAGTCCTCACTGGTTCTGCAATACTTTTTCATCTTCTCTTCATTCGATAGTAATCGCTATACCACAATCATCCATAACTCATTCACTCATGGGTAGTATATATCATTCAACCATTCGTTGCGGTTTCCTCAGCCTTCAGTCAGTTTATCGACTTATATTGATTTCCACTAAGTAATAATAACAACACTCATCCCGGTTCCCTTCACCACTCACGCGCACTTTCACACTGTTTATGAGTGTGTCTCACCGGTGTTCCGGCAATGCACTCCGTATTAATGGAGTTCCAGCAACATCATACTAATGCTAACTTATAGTTAGTCTTGTTTATATTGATTTTCGCCGTTTTGTTCTTAATTTTTTACCGTTATATTAGAGAGACTTTAAATCAAGATTACTGCACTTTCACTATGATATTTATTTGTTTGTTGCTCGTTTATTTGTTGTAATGTTTGTTTGTTTGTACACGCGGATGTACTTCGATTATTTTTTTTGTTTGTACACGCGGATGAACATAATTCTACATGACTAAAAGGACATAAATACACATGTGTGTGTGTACTTACTACAGAATTCAAAATATATCACATATACTTACAGTTACATTTTCCTCGCATTTGAACTTCCTAATTCTGGAATGCAGTCTTTCGTTGGCAAGATGGAGTAGGGGAAACACGCTGAGCATTCCCGTACGAAAGGAAACAAACATTGGCTCAAGTCCTTTCCAAGTTGAAGATTTTTTTCAAAGCGACCTTGAATAATCTAACCATCACTTCTCATACGAAACGGAGAATATTTTCAACTTTGAAATGAAGCAACTGAGTCATTATAGATAGGAAGACGATTTACGAATGTTGGTTGGAAAATTCCAAATTAAGCCTCAGGGTCTACCAGGACAGTTAAGAACACGACATTGATATGAGGTATCCATTTTCATGTTATTATTCGTAGAAACAAACACTATAGCATTTGTTAAGCACGTTTTGGATAAAGTCGTCTGTGGAGTATCGCTATCGTGCTGGAGTTCTAATTTGAAAACCTGGGTTCGATTCCCCACCAGCCGGTCTCTTTTTCGCATACACTGAAGTATTCAAACAAAGGTTCATCTCCGGATTGTGGATAACTTACGAAGTATCACTGGTTAGAATCCGAGTAAACAGTGTGTGTGTAGTTTAGCATAATGATAATGTAGTTTTCATATTTTTCATTGACCTTTCTCTCTTCATCTCTTTCTTGATGTATTTTTATCGTGTCTTTGCTGCGTCTATCTCTTCTTCTTCTCTCTATCTATTTATCTTTGTTTTTCTCTTACTTTACAAACACTCACTCTTTAGGTACGTGTTCCAGAGCCAATTGGGGCCACTTTCGATGACCCGGTGATAGGGACTGACCCAAACTTAATTGATCCGTTAACCCGATTGACCCGGTCTGGAAAATCTATTTAACTGGGAATTTCGGCGTCGTATTTTTCGTGTTTTCGGGGTAACATCTCCGGTCCTGGTCACCCCTGAAACAAACACTGTTCAAATGCAATGAAATAATTACAATCTTTCCTTCATCTTCCGGGTTATTAGATCTACATCGAATCACCGCGTCCGAATGCGTTCGAATGTTGCACCCGGCGACACAGTACAAATCTTGACCAGCATCACCCGACAGCCAGTGACCCGTTTCAGCTCTACCGTGATCATTCCATCTGTGCGAATTGATATACACATTAGTTTATTAGTGTTGTAATTATTAGAACGTTATATTCGCAATAGGTGGAATATATAGTGGCATGTCCAGAACTGATAAATTTTAAGACATGGGTTAGGAAATGCCCCCCCTTTTTTTCGTTATTTCAAGAGAAGAATTCTTTTTATATTAGTTTGGCACCAAACTCGTTTTCATGCTCTAATTTATCAACATATTATTACATGTGTTTCTTCTTTTCACGTTTGCAATGTGGAACATGTAAAGTTTACTATGCCTATAAGGAACATGCTAATTTTGCTTTTGAACATTTGTAACTTTTCATTTTCATACAGTTTGGATTTATAATCTTGGCTCTTTCTGATAGAAATTAAACAGAAAAATTATCATTCATTCATTTTTTTTTATGTTCACTTTGCATTCGTAGTCTGGAATAGAAGGTATCTCCTATGGTATTTACTGGGTTCGTTACAATCAGTGATTCCGCCAGACCCCGGTCCCTGTGAGTGTGACTACCCCGAATTTTAACATTTTGTGGACAAAAGTTGATAGAAACTGTGGAAAACTCTAGTCCACCCTCCCAATTTTGACTTTACACACCCCCAATCTGAAAATCTTGGCAGAATCTCTGATTACAAAGTATTCCGAACCAGTATATTTAATAAGCTTCACCGAATCTGCAACCGAACCCCGCGCAAAGAAACATGTGTGTTACACTTTTGACATTATCGTCGATGTGTCTCAAAACTCTGGAGTTTCACTGGAAATCATGGGTATTTAATCTGACCACCAAGTTTGGTTTCCATTTTAAAAGTGACTTAATGCATTTTTGAAGTACCCTTTATATATTTGAAGAGCTCTGAACAAATATAAAGTCCAAAAGCCACTTCTATCTTGCTGTTAGATTTGTGGGAAGTGAGCTCTCTAGTGTGGGAACTGAACTTAATCTTTTTACTACATTTAAATTCCATATTTTTATCTTTACTTCCTCTTCTTCTTCTTCTCTCTCCCTCTCTCTCTCTCTCTCTCTCTCTCTCATATCTCTGCCTCTGTGTAACAGACATTCATCGGTTTCAATGTTTCATTGTGTGTTTAAATTTCTCCCTGCATCAACTTATGGATATTGATTCGTCTCGCTTTTATTATTTCATTTTATCGATACTAATAGGGTACATGTCTATTTTGAAAAACCAAAATGTGCTCATGATGTTTGCTGATTTTAGTATGAGTGTGACGAAGGAAGGAGAAAGAGGGGTTCTGTTTACCAGACATGATTATGGGATAAGAAGGTGCCATTGGGGTTGCCTAGCTGCACGGCGTTTGCTGTTGCAATTTTTTTTATGCGAAGTGTACAAACATGTGTTGCGATTTTTCTCAGTGTTAAGCAATCACCTGCTTTCACCAAAGTCCAATCACCTACTCTCGCACATACGTCGATAGCCAAGGAGGCCAGTGGTCAATGCAGAGATAGGCCTATAATTTAGATATAATGTAAGTTACTTTTCGCAATAAAACGAAGTGTTGCTCTCAAACATAGAAACATTCGACTTCAAAGAAAGATGCTGCAAAAACTAAGTGCCTCAACCTATGAGACTTGTAATTTTCTGAGACTTCAACAGCTTGCTAGTCTATTACGCAGATTACGACGAACAGAAAAAGACAGACCTTCCTAGTTAGACAGAGATACCCCTTTTCCTATTCTGAAATGAATTGGTTCACGCGTATGAGCCTTTGGCTCTGGATGGCGCGGACAGCTGTTACGCCACTGAAAGAAAATCTAGAATAGAAAACAAGTCGGACAGGAGATCACAGAAATGTCATTGCTTACAGCTTTCAGTTTTAAAATCTCCTTCTTTCCCTAGGAAAGAAAAGAAAATCGCAGGATTTACATTTCATCCGATGTGCTTGATAGAAGAATGTGTGTATATAGGTAACTACATTCTTGCTTGAGCAGAACATCTCGAGTGATACACTTTCAGCTAACAAAAATAAACCAACTTCCTACGCTCCATGACTAAGATATTTCCAGTTTCAAACATCTAATAAGAAACGCTTACACTAACTGTCTAGCATAAATAGAATACATTCATTGCAGTTGTTTTCTTAGTGAGACATAAAACCGCAGACAATTTAATCAGGGTAGGTTATTTTTAAAAAGAGTTTTATAAACATCTTTCCTTTATATTGCGTTATTCTGTAGAGTGTAGAGGAATACTTTTCAACACCTAAACATCGGAAAGGGCGTAAACCATCGTGCTGTTACTGCCCATACAATTAATTTTATCTTATCTTAGTAACACCTAAACAGTTTAAAAAGTAATGAAATGTCTTGAAATTTCTTTTACAACTATTTTAACCCTAGAACTTACTTCACATTACTAGACCTAAATAACATTGTATTAAATTAGTTCAATGAATCTGAAAAGGTCTGGAAGTATTCATTCTTACTGATTACAGAGAAAAATAGTGCTCTTTAAGGTAGGCCTGTAATGCTTTTGTTCTAATTTTGACTTAACGATACCGATCAGGCTGATCTGACCGAGGCAAAAACCAGGAAAACCCTGTCAGGATGAGCGACAGACAGCTGGGATAGTTTCCAGCTTCCGATTGCTAAGCAAACGCTCTACCAAATGCACGTCAACCGGAAATTCCGAATTTCTCTATACAAACGAGATTCAAACAAATACATATTCGCGCATCAACGACTGGACGAATTCAATCAAAATTTGCTTTGGTGACGATACTGAATCAAACATTTAGCGCATCATGTGAGAACCTAACAACTATTTCATACTAATTTTTATATGATGATGCAGAAGACTATTCTAAAGATTTCAGCGATATTAAAATGTTAAGCTTATTTTCTTTCCCATGATAACGGGGTTCAATATATTTTGCCTTTCTTCTGAAACAAAGAAGCAAAGTTTCTCCCGAAACAGGAAGATCAGGTAATTGTAGAATTTCTTGTTTAAGAAAGTAAATGAAATTGTCTGAAAGAAAATGGAAATTTTCTGAATTTTCCTTCATCATGAACGCCAAAACTAAATGCCTCCAACATTACCACTTCCCTATCTTACTCGAAGAACCGTGGTACCGTGGAAGGTGTAGCATTCGATATATTTTCGGAAATGGCTTATTGAGTGAAGCCGTGTAATGCAGAAATTGGCTCCGCAAATTCTACCTCTGCGGAATACGTAAAAAAAAAAACTAAAAAAAAAAAACGCTGCGTAAACTTGCTTTAATCGCAGCAGTATAACAAGTCGCCTGAATTGAAAGTTGTCTAACGTAGGCCAAAGGGCTTGAGCCACATGGTTATTGTACTTTTGATTCCCATGTGCGTGAGTTCTAATCCACGAACTACTAGAAGTTTTACTTTTTTCCAGTTACGTCGGAATGTTAGATTTTTGTTGTCCACGAATTCGAAAATTGTGCTCATATTCAAAATAACACAAACTATGGTGACGTTAATTAGCAAATGAAGCGTACAGGGAAAGAAGGGAGTCCATGAAAGGTGGTTTCTCGTAAATCGAATTTTAAATTCCAATTCTCCCATTTACTCCAATATATTTCATATTCTTCAAACTGATGATATTTTGAGCTTTTGGATTGAAACTTTCTGAGCGGGTTAGCTGTCATTGTGTAGTAGCTGTTACGAGTGCAAACTATTTTTCTTAAAGTGCACTAGTAGATGAGTACACCAAATTTGTTGTTTTTATGTGGCAACACCGCAGGTTAAAGTCCAGGTCAGTGAAAAAAAAGAAAAAGAAAAAGAAGAAGAAAAAGAAAAAAAAGAAAAAGATTTTTTTTACTATGAATATTAAATTGAACCTGTAAGAAAGGACTTGGCAGGACAGGATGAGGTGATAGTGCTAGGAGAGTTACATAATGGGAAGGCTAAACTTATGACATTTATTTTTGATGGGGGGGTACTATACATATTGGGAAGGCGGAACTTGTTGTACAGAAAACAACAAAAAAGTGTGTCCGACGCAAAGGACGTGTTCACGATGAAATGATACTATTACGAGGTTAACACATTTTATTTTATTAAGTTGGTATACA
>JAGDQP010001974.1:0-53045 GCA_022664845.1 Lepisma saccharinum
AGTTGGATGGGTCGGTAGGAGCTTATTTTGTCAGGAGGCTTGCCGGGTTTGAGAAACATTAAGGTTTTAGAGGTTTTCCACTGTGCTGGTATGTATCCGGATCGCAATACAAAGTTGTAGATGACTGCTATAAGTTGGAGTAGGCGATAAGGTCCTTCCTTAATATGGCGGTATGTGATACCGTCCTGGCCTGGAGCGGTATTTTTCTTTCGAGCGGTGGTGCTGACTATTTCATCGACGGTGATAAGTTCGGTGTGAGGTTTGTCATTCCTGAGACGATGGTCTGAGTTTGGTTGTAGTTCTGGTGATGTAATGTTGAGTTTATTCACCGGATGTGTCCTGGCGATGATATTCTGCTGAGGTGTGAAAATTTCCTGTAGATACTTTGCAAAGGCATTGGCTTTTTCCTGATCAGTTTGAATCGGTTGATTGTCTTAAAGCAATGGGTATGTTGTAGTTGTCTTTTTTCCAGTGAGGAGGTTGAAACGTTTCCAGAATTTCGTCGGATGTGCTGTGTCTCGGAGTTGGTTACAGGTCTTCACCCATTGTCTAAGTTTGTATGCTGTTATGTAGTTTCGAACTGATCACTGTAGTTGCCTATGGAGTTGCAAAGCTGCCGGGTTTCGAGTTCTTATGTAGTCTCGGAAGGCTTGTCTAGAGCGTTTAACCTGTGCGAGATATTCCGGTGGTAATTTCGGCTTGTATGGTGTTGTTGTAGATGTTGGTATGTTCTGTGCTGAAGCTGACTGAATAGTTTCGGTGATGGTTTGTAGCGTCTGGTACAGCTCTTCCTCGTTAGTTGGTTCCTCAACGTTTAGCAGTTTGTCGTTGATGAAATTTCTGTACTGGTTCCAATTGGCGAGATCGTATCTTGTGATGATTCTTGGTGGGGGTAGGTCAGGTTGTTGGGATGGTTGACGGTGTAGAGTAAGTTTGATGGGTACATGGTCGCTTCCTACAGTATCCAGGACTTCTAGGTGAGAGCGTTGGATAAGGTTAGGGGAAAGGATGACTATATCTGGGGTAGTTTGTGTAATCGGACGGGTAGGTTTGGGTAATTGTTGTAGTATGGCGTTCGTATTGTTGCTGATAAAATTGGTGAACTGGTTTTTCTGTCTATCGGATCTACTATGAATATTGATATCTGCCATAATTATAAATGCTTTGAAGTTATTAGAGATATACTGAAAAAATTGTAACGGTATGGGATGGCCTGGACGAACATAGATGGTGATTAAGGTTACATATAGGTTTTTGAAGTATAGTGTGGTAAGGATATGCTCTGGTAATGCAAGTTGTGGAATAGAATGGATGCGATGAGGTATTGATGGTTTGAAACCTAGCGCTGCCCCTCCATTAGCTCTTAAAGCCGGAATATTGCTTGCCTGATGAATGAATTTATAGCCAGAGAATTTACAGGATGATTGTGGTGGAAGGTGTGTTTCATTTAGTAGAAAAGCCTGTGCTTTTTCTTCCAGCAATAAGGCTTCAAATAATGGCTTGTGAGTATTGAGTGAGCTAATGTTCAAGAATAATATTACAATATCCATATTCAGTTGCGTTGGCTTGTTGTTTCCCATGGATCTGGACTTATGGAAGGTGAAGCTACGAAATGAACGTATGGTCCTGAGTATGTGGCATGAAAAGTGCCTTGGAATACTTGTTTGGCTGCAGTTTGAATCTGTTGTAGTATATGTGAACGATGCGCTGGTTGGATATTTTGGAGTGTAAGGGTGATGAATGATAACATTTGATCAACAGTTATGGGTTTGATGAGGATGGGGTGTTTCTCTTGAGCACTGGTCATGTCGTGGGTTTGATCGTGGACTCTAAGTGGAACTACAAGGTCTGGTTTCGTTGGTTCGGGTTGAGGTCGGGCCTTACACTGATAGCTATAGGTGGGATGATTTTGTTGGCAGGTGGAGCATTTTGGTGGTGACTGCATGTTTTGGCACTGACGAGTAGAATGTGGTCCGGAACAATATCCACATTTTGGTTGGTTTGTGCACTGGTTTGTCGAGTGAGAGTTATAACTTTGGCATTTTTCACACCTGATGGGCATTGGTGGTTGTGTGCGAGAAGGCTCTACACGGTGTCTTTTTCTATAGATATAAGCGCCGAGTGTGAGGAGGTCGTTAACTGTCTCGTGTGATTGTGTAAGTACTCTTACAAGATAAGTAGGACCAGCTTGACATTTGATTCGCATTACTTTAGAAAATTCGTACTCCTCCTGTTTGAGCTCTTCCGTAATTTCCTCATCAGTCCACGAAGGATCTACACCGCAGATAACAACAGAGAGAAGTGGTGGTTTACGTGGTGGAGGTGGTTGTTTAGTGCGTTTAGCGTTTAAGCTAATCATGGTTGCGGATGGACCAAAGATTTCTAGGGTGAATTTGTTACGTATAGATGTTGCTGGGTTCGGGTCCGGTGATTTGATGATCATCCCGTTTCGTGTAGGTATGATTTGAGTAATGGTTTGGCGTGGTACGTATTTACAGAGTTGCATGAGAATTTGCTTGGCATTCTGATATTTGGAGTCATACTTGCTGAGAAGAAAAGAATGTATAGTTGTACTGTTTACTGATGTAGAGTCTTCAACGGTCATTTGATCAGAATCGTTATCACTATCGCTGTTTGTTTGAGTGTGTTGTTTCTTAGGTGGTGGTGAATTACTTGGTTTTCTATCTGTGGAGTTGACCGGAGTGCGGGACCGAGAGCGAGATGTTGCTGCATCGTCTATCCGTGATTTTCTACCAGTAACCGTGCGCCATGGACCGTGTGTTGGAACCGTTTGCGGGAGTCCGGGGTGCTTACCGTCCGACATATTGATAGTCTGTCCGGGGGCCGAAGCCCGTGAAAACAAAAGGGAGGTAAAAACGAGAAGCAAAATGAGTGATGAAATGATCAGTCTCTGTGCAATGACTGCTCCTCGAACTAACTGCACCCTCCGACAATGAAAATTGCCGTCAATCCTAAATTGACCGTATACGTAATAATCTCTTTCGTGCGTATGCTACACGAAGTCCTCGTAACTACGCTAACGAATCAATGTTAGGCTAGGTTTAGTTATGATGAATACTTCCCTTTTCGTCCTCTTTGATGCCTTTGATGAACTCGTCTCGTTGCTGGGTTCAACCGTGCATTTAAGAGTCGATGTTAGATTTACCCAGGGATGAAGTACCAGCGGGTCTAATTCACGTCAAGTTAATACCTAAGCCTCATCGTGGACTGACCACAGAATAGAATTGGAAACGAAACTCCGTTTACTACCCATAGTATCAAAATAAACCTGTGGTGCCATCTGATGGACTAGTCTGAAATTTGAATTTTATTTTAAAGCCTTTGGATGAATTTTGCTCAGGTAAAATGGATGATGACGGCAGAATTGGTGGAATAAGGAAAATGATACGAAACGAAAGAACCCCCAAGAAAACCCATGGACACCGTGTTTGTCAATCACAAACACCACATGTCATAAGCCGGGATTGAACCGACTGCTCCTTGCGCTACAGGTGAGCGCTCTACCACTGAGGTACCGCGGTCTTGTCTTAAAAATAAAATCTCGTGATACAGGGTTGCAGAATGAGCATGCGAAGTATAGCAGACGACGGGTCTACCCATAATATCGAAATTCTATGCGGAAACGTGGATGCTACTTTTTTTTTATCGTTCTGTCGATGAATGTTCTCTGGCCCACGTCAGGACTTGTTGCCCTTCCCCCACCCACTGCAGATGGCAGTTAGGTACACGTAGGTCTAGTACTGAGGTCAAGAAAATTACTAAGTGATGCGTAGATTGTGACCTCACAATAGCTTGTCAACAACCAATGCTGTCAGTTCAATAGGTGTTATTTTAAGAAGAGTGCAATCGCAATTAGTTCTTTGAAGCGTGCAGTATTTATTACATATGTCTAATTGTGGTAAGTATACTGAATTTGTTTCTTTCCAATTGGGCTAGACCAATATATTTGTATTTAAATACCAAGTAAATCATACCCGTGGTCTAATCTTTTTTGGCTGAATGGCATGTGACGTCACTTGGTAACTTGGCTTAAGCTCGATGCTCGTTATGATAGACAGACATTTATTGAATGTTTTTTATTACCTGTATAAAATTCTTTGATACATTTATATTGCTTCGATTCTTTCCAGAAAAGAAGTACAATCTAAACTGCCCCGACGAATTATTATTTTCCCTCCAAATTGACTTACTTTTGATTTTCCATCCATTAAATCACTAGAACCGCTAGTAACGGGCCCTCTGGATTTATTTGATTGAACTTCTTAGTTTTCATACGTAATATTAATTGTTCGATGGCACGGGTTCTTCCAACTAGCGTGATCGTTATTAACATTTCTGTTAATGGACTCCCGTGACGCTAGACGAGGAACTGTCATTAGATATACGATTCACAAAAAAATAAGCAAAATCTACTATTAATATACTATTAAACAACTGAACCGTGCATAGATATATCAAATGAATCCCATTTCGTTGTTAACAGAATGCTATGTTTGCTTTCATTCTTAGAGAAGATAAGAGATGCCTTATATAATTTCTAAGCTTTTGCTGCCTGATGATAATATGAGCCATAACTTCAATGCGCAGGCTAACGAAGATTGATTTGCTAATATCCGTCACATTATTATTCACATAATCGATCATGGTGGCACCTTGTGTGGAGATGCAAACATGTATCGAACAAAGTTGTGAAAGATTGAGGTTTGTATTAAAAATCGGAAATAAAGAAGACGTAGTAAATATAAAATAGAGAAGCGAAGAACAGAGACGTAAGGAGGTTGATGGTATCACTTACTTGTTAGTCATGGTAAAAACTGTTCAAAAAGTAAATCTACGTAGATTGTCTCATCAAAATCTACCCTGTATATAAAAACAGCACTTTTATTATATTTTATGCTTCATTACTTCTGACAGGTGGTTGTGAGTGTCTTTTTATATGTATTCTATGAATAATATTAAATGTTCTTTGTCAAACAGTCAACATATAAGAGTCCAGTCTTTTGTTGTTCTTTTACGAGTCAGTTTTAGCTAATCTCTGAATAACGCACCATGTTGAATGTTTTATGAGTTTCGCTTTCATGTCATCCATCAACGTTATATCACAGTTCGAATTTCCGTTTTTAATTCTCTAGCGTCACAGGCTGCAAAGCTATTGATGTTTTTTCTGAGGCATTACTTCAGAAGCTATGAATAGCTTCTTTTTCTTTTGGGTGAAATGTAAATAACGAAGGAAAACCAATTTCTTGTTGGTTTCTAAACATGCCTGATAGATGGTGCAAGCAATTACCTCAGTTCTTTTTGCTTATTTACAAGCAAGACATTTCTTACTAAAACGGACGCTCACTTGAAATATCTTATAAATCAATTCATCCTATAAAAATGTCTTACCGAAGAAATTAGTTCCTACATAACAATGGTCATCGCATTATTTTATAAACTTGCGATCATTTAATGACAAGACTTTTCGTCAAAATCATCCTAGCGGGTATCTAAATAATAATCATTTTTAGGTAATAGGCAAACAGTAGAGATTCGAAAATCAAATATTTTTATCGTACAAAACAATATTGGGGACATGTGCATAGTTGAAACCCTTCATAATGGCACTATTTTAAAGCATTCAAGATCACTGTTACTAAGAATGAAACGAGATTTTAAAACAAATATTTCGCAGTGAGAAGAAACTTGTATCGCTTCACTTTTGAACTTAGAATTAAACATTCGATAACCAAACTTTAAACTTACTGCTCAGAAGGCGAGTTTAATCCTTTTATTTTTCTGGTCTTCTTGAACCATCATTCAATTTTAAAACTGTTTGTTCCCATTTCTCAGTTGAATCACAGCCTGCAATGTCTGAGGCATGTTTCTAGTGATCACATCAACTTTTTCTTGGAAGATCCGCTCTCATTGTTTGCAGAGGACTTCCTGTAACTCTGGCAGGGTCTCCGTAGAGTGAGAACGGAAATTTCTTTCTAAAATATCCCACATATATTCAATTGGGTTGATATCAGATCTCGCACTGGCTAATTCATAACTTGGATCCCTACTTCACTGAGGTACTGAATAATACAACGCATCACTTGAGGACGTGCATTGTCGTGTATAGCACGTTATTATAACCAACAAATTGCGAAAGGAACAAGTTGTTTTCTGTTAATGTCTTGGATGTACCGAAGGGCCATCAGATCCGCACCCTCCACTAGACATCAAGCTGGCTTCAGAACAAAATGCTCTACAATCGACCAACTTAAACGCATCGTTACAGACTTACAAATATCACTCACCAGTGGCACGAAAGTGGCAGCGATCTTCATGGATCTGACTTCGGCCTTTGACACTGTATGGCACGACGGCCTGATATACAAACTGTATTCCATGGATTTACCAACTACAACTATCAGATGGATTATTTAATTTCTAACAAACAGGACGAACAAAATTAAAACAGGGGAGGAGTTTTTTTTTATAACATCACTATACAAAGAGGAGTACTCCAGGGTTCAGTTCTGAGTCCTGTCCTCTACTATATATATGTCAACGATACTCCTATTTCATCCAATAATGAAATACAACTTGAACTATTCGCAGATGACACGGCATATTGGACCACCTCCAAATCTACCAGATCAGCAATTAGCAATCTCCAAAAAATAGCTAAAAGTTTACAAAATAGCGCAGAACATTGAAGCTCGAGCTTAACGAGAGCAATTTGCCGTCTTCTATCCTTCAGGACATGGAACCAGGAATAACAAAGACAAATCAATACGTCTCAACAGAACAAATATCAACTACAGCAAAATATTTGGGCATCACATTAGACCTGAAAATGTTATTTAAACCACACATTAGAGACAGCAGATGAAAAGGCACACAAATATTCGCGGCTGTAAAATCAATACTTGTATCGAACAAGCCTCTCCAAATCAAACCTAGAACATATCTCTCAATGTTAAGACCTACGATAACGTATGGATACAGATTATACAATTCAAGCATCACTTCAAACTTGCTAGATAAATCCGAAAGATATTGGATACAAGTTTCAAGAAGACTTTGGAAAGAGGACAAGGATACACTATACAATGGTTTACACATTACTCCCATGAATATTTACCTGAAAGGGGGACAGGAAAAGTATATAAATGAGGCTAAAGACAAGACATTTATACAACAAAACTTACCAACGATAGTGAACCATAAGATCCTGAGACATAACATAATATAGCAAGAACTACTGCATATATATACTTTAAAAAACCGTATCAAAAATATCACAATAAAATTACCATCTTGATAATGTATTCCACGGATGCTACGGATGAGACAACGAAAGAACAAAGATTTTGACAAAATATGGCACCTAATAGAATGTACTCTCGAACAAGCAATTTTAGTAACAAGATCTCTGTCAACCTGTTATATCCTTCATGCCTTCCTAAACTAAAACCACATTCCTAAATTATTACTTTCTAGACATTCAAACCTGAATTAATCTACCACACTCACTCATAATTTCGAAAAATTAATATAATTACTTCCATTAAATAACAATAAATTTTAATCAAATTTCACCCACCCCCAACCTACTAAAATACGGAATAAATAATGGATGATTCAATGGCTGTAGGCCGTAGTCTGCCTATACTCCGTCTCACGGAACGATTAAAAAATTCCCAACTTTCATATTAAAATCCCAAAACATAAAATAAATAAGATTCCAAGGAAGAAAGTAGCCATAGAGCTAGAAGTCTCCTGCCCGCATGCAGGCAGTTCAGAAATTTAGTTGTTGCAAATGCGACTATACTAATACAATATTTGTACGCCATGATTCATTCCTGTTATACAATTTTTGAAAATGAACATAATGCGCGTGTTGTGCCCGTGGATTGTAATATTTATAGATATCTGACCACGTTTAAATATTGCTATTTATATCCGAGGCAGAAACAAGTGAAAGTACACAAGTGTTAAGTTTCATCACTTTTTAGAAATTTTAGAATCTTTATTTGGAATATCTGAGGTTACTTTAAGTAGAAACCGTTACGTGACAATATTTCACCAGCTCTGTTGATTAGCATTTCTGTTTTTTTTTTTTTTTTTTTTGAAATGAAGTCCTGTATCTTCGTTATTAGAAGCCAGAAAAATTAAATATAAGTCAACACATGTGAGAAAATCATTACACAGATTAGTTATGAAAATATTCCTCTGTACTAGCATCTAGAAGTGTCAGATTTGTGGATGTTCCCTTCATAAAATCCCGGTTCAAACATTCTTACCAACGCATGTATCCGTATATTACACTGGAACTGTTGTTGGCCTTTTGGCATCTTCGGTTCAGGCTCCCTTATTACAACTGTTGGTGTACGAGTCAAAATAAGAATCTTTAATTTACCTTGGAAGTAACCTCACGTTTTTTTTTTACTATTTGTCACTTTATGATAGAACTAGCTGATTTGCCCACCCGTTGGTGCGGGGTGAATTAAATATGTTTCCACCCCCTTTGTCGATGAGGCTAATCTTGGACTTAAACGACATTGGGAGTGTTATGGATTCGACACTAATATAAGTTATTTTTACATGGAATCCCTTCCCAACCCACCCCTCTCTAGAGATGTTACCTAAGATAGCCGCTGTTAATAAATTGGGAGTCATGCCAGATTTGACCACTTGGAGGTAGTTAACCCGTCAACCAACGTTGTAGTGTGGGTTGTCACGTGTTTTGCATTTAAGTTTTCCATTGTCGATACCGCCGCCATTGGAATTCAATGGACAATCAGATGGGCGATTATCTCTGAAGATAATAACTTTAGAATCAAAGTGATATGATAACTTTCCAGACCGGTTTAGTGTCTATTCACGTGCGAGAAATAATTTCAATTGCTCAAGCACTTTTTGCGTGATGCTAACGCACACATAGTCATGTTCAATATTATAAATAAAGATATAATCTTAAGTTTTCTCTCTCGCATTTTATTAAACGTATCTCCAGAAAGGCTTATCATTTTTTCTAATCAAGAGTGAGAAAATTAACTTATTTAAAGTTCTTTAATGTTAAATGATTGCATAGATTAGCCAATCTTTCATATTTCTAAATCCTTATACACATATTTATAAAGATGAGAAATAAACCAGGTGGAGAACATCTAAAAGCAAAACAACTTTTGGCTTAGAGAGCCGAATGAACAGAGGCAGCAATAATAAAATTAAAGCTGAAAAGCAACACAGACGGAAGAGGTATCTAATAACCTTGAGAGGAATTTGAGCAGTAGAACATCATCTTTAAAAACCAAACGAATGGAAATGAAATGTAAGCAAGCAAGGAAAGGCATGTTCAGAATTCAACTGAGTGGATCAATGACTTGAAACGTTCATTTGGAAAAGGTTGTTCTCTTCCATTTCCAAATAGACAAAAATTATCATTCGAAAGTGCTTTTAAATTGCAAATGAAGACGCCTTCTAAAGCGAATAGCGAAGTTGTTGGCCAAATCTCTCTTACGTTGTCCAGTGTTAAAGAAAGATAAACTAAAGCCAGAAAGACAAGGCGTTAGCGTATATTTGATTACGTATTGAAATAGTAGTGATTCAGGCTTTTCATTTTATAGTGGCGACCTTAGTGAGCATGGAAAATCATGTCATACCCCTCCCCAGGACAAATGAAAGAAGCAGTGGGCAAGTTCACGGAAAATATCAATCAGGGAATCGATCATATCTCGCTTGTTAAACAAAGTACATCAATAAATCTTATTTTATAAATTGTAGGGAGTAAAACTCTCTATCCTGACAGAAAAATCAATACCTTGATTGATTTCTGCGGGAAAATAAATTTGTTAAAACAGGAAAAAAAATAAGTTAATCTTTTGTGTAAGGAATATATACTACTACAATTTGTGATTTATAGATGACAGTAAAGCTCTTAATAGTAAAATTCGAAGCGATGAAAATGCATTTTGTACATTAATTAAAATATTTGCCAAGATAATTGCATAATTTATAAATGATATATGATTTCAGAGATTACTTTGAACAACAGTTCAAATATTAATTTCCTCACTCATTCTTTTTCACTTTAAATGAAGGTTTTGTAATTAAATTAATTATTACAGGAACTGTTACCTAATTACAATATCCACAGCATGACCCTTCTTACGTATGATACATACACGAAAAGCTTTTTACACTTACAAGTGAACGACTGCAACGAATCCGTTCGAAATGATGGCTTTCATTATCACCAGTGGGTAAATGAAATTAAATTTGTTCTCATAAAATCCGTAGTTATTAGGATTTATTTTATTTACATTTACCTGTAGTGCGTTATTTCACAAACATACTTGTAACCAAGTTCCTAAAAGGAATAGTCCTCTAAAATTGTCCGATGTTTCTGCCAGAGTGGAAGTGGTTCTGAGGGGTGTTATGTCAGACGATATAAGTTTATATCTACTCTCATCACAAGAATGACCATATGAATTTTAGGCATAGTTATTGACACTGCCTAAAGTGTTCATCCCTTAACTGCATTCTTTCAAATGTGTCAAATATTTCAATACATTACTCTGACTTGGCTTTATTTATGACCGTTTTTTTTTTGTTCCAGTTTTGTTGGTCGTGTCACAACTAGAAAGTAAACGTGACTGGCAGGAATGATACTACGTACGATGCTTCCATGAGATGAGAGATGATATGACATCCCAGGTAATTCTTTTTCGGTGCTTCCCGTCAAAGCTCATCACACAAAAAGCCGCACTCGTTCCAATTCTTTGAAACACCATATTGTAATTACAAACACATCGGTGTGTGTACTATGTGTTTCTACAGATGACAATTAAATAAATGGCCATGTCGGAGAAACGAATGGAATTCTTGTTTGAGTTATTAAATTGAGATCAACAAGGTTTCTTGTTGCAGTGTAAACAGAAAAGGAGTCGGTATCGTGATACAGTACAAAACTCAACATACATTACAGGTGTCGACCAGGTAACCACGCGGTTTAAGGAGTTAGGCCAGTGATTCGAAGGTTGCGGGTTCGAATCTAGGCTGGGGCATGAATGTTTGTTAGTGTGGATTTAAACTAGAACGTGCAGATAGTCGGGACGAGTCGAAGTCTAAAGTTGCTAGAATGGCCCATACAAAAGGAAGTTTACCAAATTTTTACATTCCAGGCAAAAGAGATGGATGGTACCCATCCAGGACAAACAGTATTTTCTGCTAAAATGCTAGATTATGAGATGGAGTACTTAACATAAGTTCCATAAGAAGTCATAGATGTCAAATTTTGCGCTATTAAAGTTATTTTATCCCTCGGATATGAATAACGTTTTGTATACTTCTTGAGATGTACCTACGGGAAAAAAAATGTAACTGCTTCACAATTCAGGTAAAATAGCAAGTATTTGCTAGTTTTACCTCATTATCAGTTAAATCCGTGGTAGCTATTCGTACATTAATAGGGTATTCATAAACACCCCACATTGTTTGACATAAAACCATCCCACTGATGTACGTCGTATTATTTTCATGGAGATAATGAAATCCTCTCGTTCATTGAAATAATCATTATCAATTCCACAATATAAAACTATTTTTTTTATGTCAGAAAATTATGCAACGTTATGTTCCGTGTAAATTTTAGGAAGCGTAGGCTCATCGATTTCTGTGAAAGAACTCTTGAAACCATCCTTCGACTGTTCATGTTGTCTCATATTGTTACTGGGACACGTTCCTTAATTTAAAACATTTTTACGAGAATACAAATCAGGATCTTTGAGTGGCCAATAAATAGGCGCTAGAAGGTATGCCGATTCTCTCTGTACCCATCTATAGAAAAATACATCACATAAGAATTTCCTGACAATCAATCATGGCGCAGTATGGCGGTTCCCCTTCTTGGTCAAATAATAATCTACTACCAGAATCCTGTTAAAACTAAAACTTAAACTTGAAAGTTTCCAAGACTTTTAGATCATCCTGTTCGTATTGTTGCTAGAATAATAATAATATTAGTGATAAATAAAGAACCATTTACAATTTTCTTCCGAGAAACAATTTTCTTGACTTGTTTTTTCCCCAGAAATTATTTAAGACATATATTTCTTGTGTGTGTCAGGACACATACTACAGAGGAGATTATTCGCTACAGATTAAGAAAGGAATTATTGCCATACTCTGCTTAGTAAATGTCCGATTCCATGAATAATGTTTTGCGTGACTTCATCCTTCACCCTTTAGTTGTCGATCGCTCCCTGGAGAAAAGACATGGTTTCATATACGCACTAATATCCCCTCTACCAAAATAAACAAAAAGTAGAATCTCTAACCCTTACAGTGCATACTGCCAATGTAAATTAACATCTGCACATAAGAAACGAAAACACATTAGATACATCCATTCATATGTTTTAACCTAGAACATATTTATACCTCCGTATCGCTCGCTTTCTTCTCTCGTGTTCTATGAGTAAAATTCTTGCATTGAAGAGAGTGACTTGAAGTCCAGTTTAGCAAAATGACCATACCTTTTTTCATTGGAAGCACAAATTTCCTTGGAGACAATAAAAATTCAACAAAGAAGTTATGAACAGCATTGACCGACTACAATACTGATATATATTTATCCTACAATATGCTACGTATTGTTAGTTAATGTAAAACTCTACTTTCAAGATGTGTATCGAGAAACGTACTCAGGCTTCCTTCCTGATCGCAATTTGACTTCTGCGTTTAGTAAGCAGAGCAGCCGAACTCAGTTCATAGAGCGTTGTCGCCACAGCCAAAAGATCCTTAATTCGAATAATGCCCTTGACCATCGTGACTAAGATTTTCAGTTGTTTTTTTTTCATCAGTTATGTGGTATAAGACTGGAATGATATTTCCAAGCTAAACATTTTGAAACTTTTTCTTTACCACGTTCCCTACACAAACCCTATCCCGACCTGCGGTAAAACAGCCTAAGGGTCACGAATATAATTGAATTCAATTCAAGTCCTGTTTAGACAGCTACGAACTCTGAAATCTTCCTCAGTCGATTAAAGGAGGTTTCTTTTGGATCAAACATGAAATTTCCGAATTATCTATAGGAAAAATCTATAGCTTCCGAATTTCTTCTCATCAAGGTCAAAGCTAAGATAACAGGAAAGGTTATATAGCTGGACTGTCAATTAGTGTTTAATACTTCATAGTCAAGGACATGAGAGGGGAAACATCTTAAGCAGTTTAAACTATTATTTTGATATTATTGTCTTTGCACAATAACATCAGTAGGTTTTGAATTAAACTTAGCAGTTAGGTCATCTTTGTACTTAAATGCTTTTCTAGCATCATAAGTGATAAATGAGACATGGAAAGTCCAAGCGTATTTTGAAATCTTGTCATGGAAAGTTTCTAACGTCTAAACCGTAGCTTCACTTCTTCATGTTTTAATGTTTAAGCATTATTAAAATTGTGTAAAGCAAGTTCAAACTATTATTTTTTACATATTTTTCACTGTACAATAATATAAGGAGTTTCTGATAACAGCTTTTATGTCAATTTATGTGTTAGGGGAGAGTCTCAAGTCTCTTTCTAGCATTATTAGTGTGCTAAAAAGTCGTTTGTATAATTTTGCAAAACCTTGTATTAAAATACCACTAGCTTTCCTAATAGCCCTTTACCTTATTCTGCACTTATGTCTTCTACGCTATCATGTTGCATATCATTCGCTTCCGAACAACATCAACATTTTAGTCCAAGTAGTCCAGTTTTACGGTATGTTTTGACGTCAAATGTCATATCTTTAAGATATGTAGATTATCCACTGCGGTGAGTATTTAATTTAGCAGAACTCCATTGAATCAAAGTTATGAGAAAAGCTTCTAGTTAATTCTTGTAATTCTTGTATTTTGAGCATCTTGGAGTTTAATTAAGGGTTTTCATAACTATGAAAATGTGGAAATAATCTCGGTCAAAATGACGGCCGCCGAACTAGAATCTTTGGGACAAATACTAACTGTTTAAATTAGTAGATTTGTTTCTGATAAGTAACTTAGGTTATATACCATCCATAGAGGCTGTTGCACCTTAGATGTCAGTACTGTACAATAGCAGAATGGGCAAAACTTTTGGAACTTTCGTATCCAATCAATAAATTTCTATCAAAATTGCATAGATATTAACAGCCTATGCAACCAGTAAAATTATCTGCCTTGCGATTGGTAATAATATTTTAAAAATAGATTATCTAACCATAGCTCTCTTAGACGAAAGTTACAAATAATGGTAAGTGTACTGGTATGAAAGTGTAGAACTAACATTCCGACATTTATTCGATATTCAAATTTTGCGACATAGACAACTTTTAAAAAGGCACAATATGGGTGTGCTGTGTCCGTGCATTGATTTGATTATATATATATATTAACTTTTACGAAATTTGCACTAAAGATTATTCAACATTATGTATTTATTATGATCATAAGGTCACAATTTACAGCGCCCCGCCTAAGTTTGAACGTAACCCTCTGCTGTAGTGGCATCTACACTGGATGTCGGCATGAAGAAAAAAACATATGAACTCCATCATAGAGGTAACGGACGTAGTCCTGTATGATGGTGCTGTACTTGGACAGATTAGATGTTAATCGGCCAAACAGCTGGTAATCTCCCCGTGCAAAATCAGCTATTCAAAGAGAATGTTGAGTTGTAGCTGCGGTATGGCTATGGACGTTATAGTGTTCAAACAGCCACGCTTAATACCGTTCATAACTGGCGACGTCACGGGTTTGATCTGATACAAGCATTAGCAGTAGAGGTGGGCTAAACGGATATTTTTCAACAACTATAGTAACATTAACTGTTATTGAAAACAGTAGTAGCAAAATCGGATTGTCTTCTTTATTAGGTCATTACCCTTGCAAGATAAAAGGCCCGCGCTCGAATTACCAAGGTATTTCCGAGTTTTCGGCCAGGCAATTCCAGCCCTGGATAATATTTAAATCAGACGACGATCGAAAATTCTCATGGCTTGGCCAGTTATTTCTATCCTGGAAAGCGAATGCGGTTTCTGGTAGATTTCCGGAGCTTCTGGCAACTCCTAGCGGAGATCTGTCAGGGCTCTCTCATCTCTGGAAATTACTACTGTTGAGAGTTATAAACTCTGGATTTCCAAGATGATTGACCAAGGCTGAAGCGTAAGAAGAAGTTGAGAACTACAAGATGCATGTAATAGTGTATTGAAATAAGGAGTTACCTGCTTTACAAGTGCAACTGTCCGTTTGGATGTTGTCCTCAGTAGCACAGTGGGCAAGCGTAACTCTGGGAGACAAGGTGCAGTTAAAGGAATGCAAGGAGAAGAGACAACGCTTCTAAGTTCCGTTCCTCACAAGGAGCCGCCTAGAGCGGTTATCTCTCTAGGTGTAAATGAAGGTAGCTGAGCCACCGGTTGCGGTCCTACGAAGAGAAACGGTCGCCCTCGGCCCACAGATTGCGAGAGGAGAAGGTGAGCTACGGGTTCAGGTCCTCCGAAGACAAACGGTCGCCCGCGGCCCACAGGTTGTGAACAGGAGATGGTGAGCTACTGGTTCCGTCCATACTAGAGAAACGGCCGTCCACGGCCCACAGTGTAAAGGATGTAAAAGTGGAGTAGATTCCGTACCTCGAAGTCAGAGTCGGTCGTTCACAGTTGACTTCTAGAAAGGAAAGTGAAAAAGGAAATATTGCCCACACTAGGATGTATATCGCGTTCCAAGTTCAGCTCCTAGCTGGAGAAGCGGTCGCTTGGGGAATCCCTCGAAGTTGAAAAGAACTCGATCAATAATAAAAATCACGTGGTTCGTAGAAACAAAGCAATTTGTTGAATTCCCGCATTCAACAAGTTTTTCTAACGATAACATCCGTGTCGATTCCCCTCACTACGAACCCTCACTATCTGTGTTGATTCCGTGGTACTTTCACGCAGTTTTTTGTAGGTGTCGCTACTCTACTTCAGTATACGAGGAAATTTGCAAGAAACTAATACATTGTATGCCATCGATAGAGTTGGGAGTGATGGCAAGTGAAAAAGAGAAGATGCTGTTGGTGATAGACGGTTACAAATTCTGTTTCCTTAAGTGTCTTGTCGGTGGCGTTGAAAGACATAAATGTACGAGGAGAATATGCAAGTGTTTTGCAAAACTAAATTCTTTAAATTGTATTGTTGGTTCGCAATTAGAGTATAACCATGAAACGGACGACTCTGGTACGTTAAACCGGCAAAAAAAAGTAATTTAGTCAAGAGTAAGGCTGAAGAAAATTTGTGTGAGCGTCCCTCCAAAATTTGTGTGAGCGTCGAGTTAGCTAATAGTGATATTGACACACTCACAACATATGATTTTAATCGAATAATGACAAATATTAATGCTGCTCGCAGACGCAAGCTTCCGAACTTCTCCAATAACTTACAAGAACTACATGAAGCACTGGCGAAAAAACAATTCAACACAAACAGGGGGAGGGGATACGTTTTGTTTGTGAACGACTCGGAGACGAATATTGTGGGTTTCTCATGTCAAAGCAATTTGGATTTTCTGAAGGATTCAAGAACTTTATTTGTAGATGGAACTTTCAAGAGCTGCCCTAAGCTGTTCCGTCAAATATTTATAATCCGCGAAGTAAATCAAAATAACTGTTTACCGTTGTTTTGTTTTTTTGACTCCCAAATAAATCATCTGAGACATTCAAGGAAACGTTGTCCTTAATTAAAAATAACATAAATCCCGACATTATATACGCTGACTTTGAGACTGCAATTCACCAGGCAATTGATTACGTTTGGCCCCAAACGACTATGAAGGGCTGCTGATCCCATATCGGCCAATCATGGTGGACAAAAATTCAGTCATTGGGATTGTCAAATGATTTTAAATCAAAGGAATCTGAATTAGGAAGACTTCTCAAAACCTTTTTTGGACTGCCTCTTCTCCCATCTATTCAAATTGAAGACTGCTTCGTAGAATACTTAATGTCCTGCAAATCTACGCATGAACAACTGGATGGCTTCTTGATTATTTACTTGAGATCTACATTTTTGCAGTTAGCGACTTTCCACCCATTATGTGCGCCGACTGTAGTAGTAGTACTGAACGGACTACTAACTGCGGTGAGGCATTTCACTCTAAATTGAACGCTCAGTTTTACGTTTCCCATTAAAACATCTTGCACGGGACGATGACAAACTGTCTCACCGACAAAGTATCTCTACGACAAAGTGGACTTGATTTTGAGAGACAGTTTGTCGGCGACAAAATGTATCTTCGATGAACCAAATTGATGAAGAGAGACAGTTTGTCGTGTCTGCCCCGTCAAAGTGTCCCTTCTCAGGAATGCGATACAGTTTGTCGTAGAGACACTTTGTCGCTGATGAACCAAATGAGAAGACAGACAGTTTGTCGTGTCTGACCCCGTCAAAGTGTCCCTCCTGAGGAATGCGATACAGTTTGTCGGAGAGACACTTTGTCGCCGATGAACCAAATGAGAAGAGAGACAGTTTGTCGTAGGGACACTTTGTCGATGGGACACCTTGTCGGCAACGAACCAACAGGAGAGAGACACTTTGTCGCGGTCCCTTTTCCACCTGACAGAGACATTGAACGGTGTTCAAGCTGAAACTTACATCAAAATGAGAAGTGAGAAGAAAACCACTCCCAAACAATGCGGGACAAACATAACTATGTATAAGAACAAATGGAAAAACTATCAGATTCTAGAATTACCCGTTATAAGTATCTTTTCTTAACAGGAGGTCCACGGCATCTTCACTAGTGTTTGTGTTTTGTGACTGTGTTTAGTAAATGAACATTGGAGTTTATTGACTGAAAATATTTTAGTGGGATGCGCTCAGTGGTGCTCAATGTGCTCAACGAAATTAACTCAACTCACTTCGATCCATAATCTTCGTTAAATGAAAGTAAAAGGTCTTTTAAAATATTTCTTGAAAATATAGTTAATTTCAAAAAGTAGCTAGCTTGTGCACCATCTCTATGCATAGTACACAACAAATTAACACGCATTAAAAGGGCAATTAAATCAACACTGTTACACAAGGATACATTGTTTTATTTTCCCTTGATTTTCTCACTGAGTGTCTCATTTCCAAATTTACACCAGAGAACGTCTACTTCTTTTGGCGAATGTCTTGCGCATGCATGCACAATTTCGGGATATGCATTTTTACAGTAGATAGGCCAAGTTTGAAGTCTTTGAAAGTACCATACCGCTGCATCTCTAGAATTCATTTTCCTACGCTTTTGGTACCGCATAGCGACAAAACGAAATATTTTTGCACCTTGTCAGGAATCTTGTGGTTTGGATTTGTCGGTGTTGTTCTGTAACATCCTCCATTAATTTTCTTGCTCATATTCCCATCCATTGATAAGAGGTCAAATGTATTTAAAATAGGATGGAAACACTGACAACTGGAACTGTTCAAGGGTGGGTATTTGCACAGTACTTTCCTATAGTGTCGAATAAGGTTTGTTGCCAACTTCGGTGCGGTACTTCCAACTATATGGGAGGGATATGATAATTTTAATTTTAAAACAGATTGGCAACACTTACAACTAAGGTGATTTAAGAAAGTGACACCCACAGGATTTTGATATTGTTTCGAATAATCTTTATGCCAAATTTTGTGCGTATACGTCCAACGGCGTGGAAGCAATTTGAAAAATTGTTTTTTCAAAAGTTTAGAAATATTACCAATGCGACGCTATTTAACCGACCCTGCCTACTTCTACGAAATGTTCTAGTACCTAATGCACATAAGCGAAATGGGTAAAATATAGTTTAAATCATTCAACATATTTAGAATTGTAAGAGTAACTAAATGAAAAAAAGGTAACCAATATTAGTTTTGTATTAAGGAGAGATTGAAAGTTTGCACGTATTGCCGTAGCTGTCGGTAAAATCTTTTGAAAGAGTAAGACAAATTTATCCTGGAAAGTTCAATAATATAAATACATTTATAGTATGGAACGGAAATTGCTTCTACAACTATGAATTATAGAATCTCCGGAGTCGAAACCCCCAATGAAACTAGTTGTGTTTAACAAAATTAAAGTTGAACATTAAAATCGACGAGGGAGACATCTTTTCAGTTTGACAGGAATTGGAACAGTGGAAGTAAAACATACTTCAAAAGCAAAGAAATGGAAATGAAATGTAAGCAACCAGAAACGTGTTGAGAATTCAAGAGAGTGGATCAAGAGCTTGTAAAGTTTGGAAGGTTGTTCGCTCCTACTTTCAGACCAAACATTTGACATTGTCTTTTTTTATTGGAAATAAAGGTAACTTCTAACCTTATTAACTAATCTTTCAAGTTTGTCATATTGAGAAAATAAGACAAGAAATGAATAACAATAAAATTCAAACGCCAGTACTTTGAAGAGAATATTTAAAAAAAAGTTCAATGACAGTGGTACATGCTATATATCTTATTGTATGTAATATACAGGGTGTTCATCAAATAGTACAGCAAAGTTGTCGAGGCGATTTTCACATGAAAACGAGGAAAAAAGTTCATTTGAAAAAGTTCGTAAATATGCATAGATTCAGATCTACAGACGCTCACAGTTAACGCGGGATTGCAACAAATGATCTCATATGTCAGCAATTAATGACGAATGCCGTGTCGGCTTATTGAATAAAAATCGAAGGTGTTCCCAATACATCTATTCCATCAATGTTTGCAATTTATGGATACAACTTACGTTGGAGGGGATTTCTATGCTCACCCAGTTAAAGCATTGACCCATTGACAATGAAATCCTTACATTACGAATCCTTATTTCTATGCGTCACTCTCTCAATCATAAACATTGATCAAATACTGTAGATGCATTGGTTTCGATTCTGATTTACTAATCCTTACGTTGTCGTCCTTGTCGACATTTGTAACGGCGTCGCGTTAATTTTGAGCTCCTGTAGCTCCGAAACTACTACGAATATTTCGAAATTTCTTCCAAGAAACTTTTGTTTTTAAATTTTGATGTGAATGATCACCTCTTGAAGTTTCTTGCATTATTTCAGAGGCCACGTTCCCCTACATGTACCTAACCCAGATTAAGTTTAAAGTGCTATGTTTTTTTACAATAGAGCTTCACAATTTGTCGATGATCTAGGTAGGACTAAAACTTAGAGTCAATATAGTGCAATCAACATTGCAGTATCGAAATGACGTCGAGGAAATAATAAATCATTATGATTCAAGGATAAACTCAGCAGATAAAGTTCATAGAAATTCAGAAGAGGATATTGGCGATTGGACTGATACTCTAATCTCCCGATATTAAAACATCAAATGTAGTTATGGATTGTTTAAAGAGATCGGCAGCCTTTAAAATTTTAACAGAAATCAAATAAAGACTAAATGTTCTGCAAGCAGCAAGCAGAGTTAATATAAAACAGTGTTAAAATATTCTTTAAAAAGAGTTTTATTTTCCAGTTGAAGTAAAATTTGAGTTTCAACCCAGCATAGATCTTTCGTAATAAATGCTTAAAACCGGTACGAAATTCTATGCTCACTTTTACAATACCTTAACACAAGGCTAGCCCTTAAAAGCAGTAACGTACAAGAAAAAAACAAGAACATAGATCAATATTTTTAAGAATTATAATGAAAAATTCTTACATCGTCTTCTGTTCGTGGATGTATAAAGACTAGAACCAAGGAATAGCGCTTCACCCTGTACAGTTATTTAAAATGTTTAATTATTGGCCTCTTCAATGTGAATCTCAATTAGTAATATCTGTTGTGTTTATTTTTTTTTTAGTATTTCTTAAGAATTTTTGCACATATACTTAAATATATGTTAAGTATATTGACACACATACATTTGTCCAAGTGTGTACAGCTCTTCTTGAATCACTGCATGCAAAATATAATTTTTAGTGTACCAGCGCTTATCTGGCTAGTTATGTAATAAAACGTTTTAAAACTTGCTATTCCCCACTTCTAACAGGTAATCGCTGTAACTTACTATTAGACTGCTTCCACCTCGTAAATATTCCCTGAATTGCATCTGCTTGCCGCAGTGAAATTGGTTTACCCTGCATAGGACGTAAAGGGCATGTATAAGAACCAGTTCGGTATCCTTCCTTTGTGCAAGTAGCACAGAAATTTTTATTTATCTGGACACGGCATGTGATACTCTGGTGAGAATCTCCGCATTTGAAACAGGTTTGTATTTTTGAACACGGTTGCCCGATATGGTATTGTAAACATATTTTGCATGGTGTGAGTCTTCCTGTAGTTTTAGATTCTTCAACCCTATATCGAATGTACCCTATGGTGATACCATTAGTAATTAATCAACTGACCAGGTACATAGTCGTACAGGAGGTAGCGGACCATTATTGTTTCGAATCCGTGTAACGTTAGCATCCGTATATTTGTGGTTATAAATAATTGTTCTCTCTTACTTCACGTTACTTTCCCAACACAACACAATTCACGGAAATATTAAATAAGTCAGGTTAGATGTGCTTTTAATTATAAGCAATAAAAATTAATCACTGCCTTAACGGAACATTTTTAATGTTATATAGTTCCTGGTATAAAAATATACACGTTAGATGTCAGATCCGTATACCACCAAAAAAGGACACATTACGTTAGTATTTTTGTATATTCTCAAACCTGTTCTCATCATCGTTTTATGGTTATTAATTGTGATTAACTCAGTTAACGAAGCAAATGTAGTTATAAAGTTTTGTGTCAATTATCACGAGAGAATCTTATTTCTTAGTGGCCGTATTGGACTAACGTTACTATTTCACATAGCGGCAACTGAAATGCACAGCAGTGTACTATTCTTCATGGTTAAGTAATACTTAATATATATATATATATAAGTATATTTGAAGATGCACAATATGAGTGTGCCGTGCCCGTGCATTATTACATTAGGGGTCTGATTTTCAACTTAAAAAAATTGTAATACGTACTTAGACCTACATAAAAAGTAGAAATGGGCCAGAAATCTTCAACTTACAACTTATTCACATCACATCTTATTCATGTAGTTTCCCATAGACGGATATTAATACCTAGTCTTTGAACTAGGAAGTATCGCTTGATAAATAAAGAATTTTCTAGTACACTTGCTATTTATCGGTTGGCACACAATACTTCAGTTGTTGCCAATTCATTCTTCTTTGTTCCCTTATGTTAATTTCTTTGTTTCCAGTCTCCATCCTCATTCCTTTGTATAATGCTAACATTTTCCTTGATTTACACAGGTTGGAAAAGTTAATTTGAACACCTGTGAAAAGTGCAACAGTGAACAGTACCGCTCCCTGAACGCGAATGGAAGCAATATGCTTCGAAATTGGTGCATACACGATCTAAATTTTTCAGAGTGGTATTTCACATGGCTTAAAAAGTTATCGGATATTATTCGAATTATAATTGGATCATTTCGTTATTCGATTCCGATTAATTGGATATCTAAATAACCGCAAGAATGTATATCAGAATGATCAAGAAAACGAATTCGAATAACTGAACAAATGAATGTACGAGTAATAGAATAGCAAACGATTTTTGAATAATCGAACAAACGGATAAGAAACGAATATCGCACAATAATCGAACAGATGGATAACAAACTACTAATCCTAAACCTAAATTAAACGAATTTAATAAATGGATATCTGAATAATCGGAACGAACGAATATTCTAGTAATCAAACCAAAAATACCTGAATGAATGGATATCCGAATAATTGGACAAGTGAAAATTAACTCTCTCGAATATTGTGAGCGAAACAGTCACCCGAATTAACGAAAAGTTCACTCGAAAATTGAAACGAAAAAATATCCTAAGAACAAACATTCGGCTGTCTTCGGTTGCTGTTGTCGGCTTCCTCCGTCTTCTACTATTTTGTTTATAAACACATAGCACGTGCTATTACGCATTCTACGATAGCACGTGTTCTTACACATACTACGTTGCATAATTCACGTCACTTTACAATATACATCCCTATGATGGAAAAAATACGAGGGATTTGAAACAGGTAATTATTCCCAGAGGAATACTTTTAATTGGTTTTGCCAATATCCCATAAATATAGGTGTTCTGTATGTATGTTGGAGTAGCGTGATTCTGACTCTAATAATTAGGTTTACCAAGGCTATCTAATATTACATCCGCTAGATGGCGATAAAGTTTGAAGCAAGTGGAAGACAGCCCAGGAAGTCGCTGCAACCGCCCTCGAAGTTTCGGTTCGAATAGGCATTTCTTATTCAAAATATCTACATGAACATACCTGACAATGCTGACAAGGACTGCAAAGGCACTCTACATTGTAACAAATAGTTTGGCAGATATAGGCCAGTACTTGTCTTCACAAATGCAAGTGAGACTTTTCTACAAAGTAAGTAAAACAGAGGAGAGAATCAAAATAGGCACACAGAACAACCTTCAAAATCTCACTCCATGGACACGGTGTCAAATTCCACTTTATTTTTCACTCTTGAAATTGCTGTCAGTTACGGATAGGGGCATATGTAAAGGGGGGTGTTCGGCTACCCCAGAAATTCAGATTTTTTTTTTCTTTTGGTGAAATTAGTATCATGTTTGGAGTGTTGTTTTAAAGGTTGCCCTGATGTGTTCTTTTCTCCTGTGTGCCTATTGCTACTCTCCCTTTTGTTTTACTGATTTTTGTGGAAAACTCTCACTTACATTTGTGAAGACAAATACTGGCTTATATCTGCCAAACTATTTATTACATGTTGGATATGAGGTACGAATATACAACGCAATAAGTCTGTGACTTTTCTCGCTAGAATGAGGGCGTGGAATGTCAAAATGATAGACCCGTAGTTATAAAAGAGAATATTGTAGAAAAAAGTGTTTAAAAATAAGCTTGTTAAAGCAAGTGGAAAGAAGAGTTTGAAAGGAATTGAGGAAGCCATAATAAGTTCTAGAATTTGCTGTACACAATATTTACTGCTTTTCAACTTTTGGGTTCAAAACTGAAAGAATTTCTAAAAAATGTCTGGAAGAAAACGTAATGTAAATTCATTATTTTTTTACAGTGTAGAGGAAAACGAAAATTAGTGTGACTATCATTAATTGGAGAAAAAGTTGAGCCAATTATGTCGAGATGAAGAATCCATTAGACAGCTTTGCCCATAGAGGCGAAAAACAAGGTTATTCTATTGAAACATTGATGAATTTACCTGGAAATTCTAAGAAAAGCATCTTGTTATCAAAAGAGGAACATTGTTATGGCATAGTAAAGTTTTCTTTAAGCAAAACATTTATAAGCAGATATAGCCTCCTTAACGTCATTCATATAACAATATGAACCAACCCATTTCTTCGGTTGTAGTTCTTAAATCTTTTGACATGACTAAATGTCAAATTAAAGGAAAAAATTCATTAAACCTAATTTGAAAAAAACAAACTAAATACAATATTTATTTCCTAAATGATTAGTATGTGCTATCAATGATAGGTGTCTTCCCGGTTCATGTTTCAGGCATGAGGGAACGCCCTGTCTCTTTGTGTTATTTAAATTATTTGGTTTCGAAATTTGTTTTGAAAAAGAAATAGAAAAACATTAAATCGGGACGTTTGTTAGCCTTACACTATAACGGCAGTTATTCTTCTTGCCATTATGTAATAAACGCCATAACAATTTAACGATTTTAGGTAGATTTTTAGTAAAAATATTTTCTGTTTCCTGGCTGATGTTGTTGACTAGTACGGATGATTATTCTTGTAGTAGGAGTGGTATTAATGCTCCAATTGCTTTCCTTCAAAGGTACATATACATTAATATACAGGGTACTTGTCATATTCAAATTCTAAGGAACTATTTGTGATTGTGAACCAAGTGTCACGTTTTTCTCCTCACTACACCACTGGTATCAATGAAAGTAATATGCAATGTAAATTTATTCCAATGCAAAAACATTCACTGAATGTTACAAAATTTTCTTTCACTAGTATCTTCTAAGCGATGTAATTTAGCTTTATCCACTATTTTTCTCCTGTTAATTACACCAGGAAACTCAAGCTGGAATACGGGCTTAGAATATAACGCGAGAAATAAGCATATGGATATCTGGACCAGTCACACAGCTTGAATTTACGGGTCCGCTACGTTTCGGCGCCACCGTTTCGGCGCCACCATTTTCGCGCAGGCTACGTTTTGGCGCTACCATTTCGGCACCGGTTCAGTTCGGCGCCAAAGTGAGGAAAACGGAAATTATTAAGATACCTTATGACTTTATACTTTTACTGTCCTCTGACGACAATTGATGATCAATGAAGTACTGAAAACATAATTTCTTGTACTCTGCTTCTAACAGTTTTGAAGTATTATTTATGTTGAACGGTCTGAGCCAAAGATGCCTAAATGACTTAAGTGGCTGGAACTTGTCTGTTATGTACAAGGGTGCCAATAAGATATATTGCTTTTCTAATTTAAATATAAAGTTTTTTGTACATTTTTAACGTAAGAACTTTTACTTTTGCTAATCCTAAACAAGAAATGTATAAGATGGGGTAAGTAGTGAATATTCGAGATGAAAAAAATCGTCAATAAAGTCATTTTTGGGACTGCTTCTGACAAAGTTTTGAAGTATTATTTAAGTTTTCACGGTTTTAGCTAAAGATGCGTAAGGGCCACAAGAGGACAAGAAGTTTCTCTCGTGTACAAGGGTGTTAATGAGATGGAGGTTGCATTCGTAATATAAATAGACAAATTAGTTACAATGATAGTTCGTTCATGTTCAGAATATAAATTTAGACAAAAAAGAGTATTGGGACCGAATTTGACAAAGTTTTGGAGCATTATTAAAGTATCCTGTCTGAGCCAAATATGCCTACGGGCCACAAGAGGACAGGATGTTTCTCTCGTGTACAAGGGTGCTAAAGATTTCGAGGTTCCATTCGTAATATAAATAGAGAAATTAGTTAAAATGGTAGTTTAACCTCGACCTGAGATTTGACTTCAACCTCGACCTCGAACCTTGCAGTTTAACATAACGTTCCTATCTGTTTTATATAAATTGTTCCAAAGGTATGCAGAATGCATTGTAATTAAATTTGAAACTTATTTTCTTTGAATATAAAATAATAAATTGCGAAATTGCGCCATTACGAAATTACGAGTAGCGCTCCTGAATCCTGTTTCTCTGCTCCTCACTAGTTACGTCCCTGCTGTAGCTCAGCCTGTTTATGTTGGAAATAAATAAATTCATTTTCCGCCGAAAAAAACACTTCATAATTAAAATAATTTAAATAAAAATATTATATTTTTCAATTACTTACTGAAGTATAAACGTCTCATTGCATCTCTTCCATGAAAGCAGCCCCTGGATCTGTTCTGTATAGTGTTTTAAAGGCCGGGAAAAAATCGCAAGTTTTGAAAAAAACAAACAGGAAAAATTGTTTTTTTTTCCACGAAGTAAAAAACTGTGGTTTTATTGACGAAATATTTTTTTTTCCTTTTCATCTCCAATATCCACTACTTAACACACCTAATGCATTCAATCGGATGATCTTATGTTAAAAAATGCCGAAACGTTACTGCGCCGAACCGGTAGATCCGAAACGGAGGCGCCGAACCGGTAGCGCCGAACTGATCGGGTCCCGAATTTACCGCCAGTTATTAGTGCCGAGAGACATCTGTTGGCGAATTTCAAAAACTTGAATACAATTCATATTATCTATAGAAGTGTTTATAGTCCTTTTACTTCTCTGAAAGTAAAATATTCATTTGAATATCTAGAAGTTTTTATTTAGAGAATGGAAACATGATTATAATACTTTCAGAGAAAGTAGGTAGCGAAATTAATTTGACAAGATGAAATGTATAAATAAACAAATAAATAAGAAAAATGTAGACATAACAAATATTTATTTTATAAAAATTTATTCAGATATAGGAAATTAGGCGAGTAATGTTGTTTTCGTTATATAGATTCAAGCAAAAACACCAGAGATGCAAAAAGGTCAGCCGAGTTCTTCTGTCCTAAAAAGTGGTGAAATGGAGGACGGATGAGCCACGTTCTTTAGCGACAGCATGTAAGAGGAACACTGGCACTTGGCGCGAGGTGGCAAGGTTCATAATGTTTGACATCGAGCCTTAAGTTGGTGGTGGTGGGCTTTAGGGCTGCCACAAGGTTTATGGCTTGAAGATCATGAACCTTGCCACCTCGCGCTAAGTTCCAATGTTTCTCTTACATACTGTCGCTCAGGAACGTGGCTCATCCGTCCTCCATTTCACCACTTTTTAGGGCTGAAGAACTTGGTTGAACTTTTTGCATCTCTGGTGCTTTTGCTCGGATTTCACAGCTTTTTGTAAGTGTATAATATATATACTTGCTTCGCTGGGGGGCAGTGCCTCCAATATCCCGTGGCGGGCTGCACCCACAACTTGTGGAGTTTTGAGGGACTGTGTTCCCTTTATCACAACCATACTCTCCGGGGGACTGCGCCCCCATGGTGCAGATCTTCCCCATACTCCCGGTGGTTTGTTCCATTTATTGTAACCTACTCATGGTGGTACACCTTCATACGAAATGTCGTTTCTCTTGCTTGAGTGGTTTAGAAAATGGTTTTTCGGCGGCCATTTTGGATTAAAGATGGAGATAATTTTAACATTATCTTATTTTGTCGTGACCTAATCGTGATACCAAATACCTTCATACCAAATTGCATTTCTCGATCTCGAACGATGTGGAAAATGTTTTTTGGGCTACCATTTTGAATCCAAGATAGAGACTTTTCTCAAAATGTTGTAATATTTTCCCAAACTATTCTTGATAATAAACATTTATGCCAAATGTCGTATCTCTAGATCAAACGATGTGGAAAATGGATTATGAGGTCCGCCATTTTGGTTCCAAGATTGTGTTTTTGGAGATATTTTCTAATATTTTCGTAACCTACTAATGATATATACTGTCATCCTATGTGTCGTTTTTGTAGCTCCAGCCGTTTAGGCTGTGTATTGCATGAAATTTTCATTTTGAGGCCATTTTAGATCCAAGGTGAAAACTTTTGCAATATTTTGTAATATTTCCTTAACCTACTAAAGATGGTGTACCAAATTTCATTTTTCTAGCTTCAGCCATTTAGATTACATATTCTTTGAAATTTTACGTTAGGCAACCATTATGAATAAAAGATGGTGATTTTTTTAAATGATGGAATTTTTTTCCCGTTACCTATTTATCATTCTCCACCGCCATGCCAAAATTCAGGTTTTTAGCTTCTCCCGAACACCCTAAAAAATATGTTAGTGAGTGAGTCACTGAGTGAGTATATGAATCAGTAAGCCTAAAATACGCAATTTCAGGGGTCCACAACTCGAATATGCTTCAAGCTACGAATACGAAATTTTGCACACCGGCACATATGTGCCATATCTCCTTAACTTTGAAAGCTCATATTCTTATCTTTAACATCTTTTTTTTTATGGGTGCCTCGAAATCGCCGATTTCGCCAAGAACTTGTTTCATGTATAACATGCTTCTGGAAGTACTGACGTTTTGTGACGCGGAGAACTTTGCTCCATCCACTGCCGTGCATGTTGATGACTCCTCGTTTTTATAGAAATCTACTACTCCAACGTTCGAGTCAAATGACATAATAAATTATTGAATAGAAGTAATAACAACTAACTAAAAATCTCTTAATAAAACGTATGGAGAGTCTCAAGGGAGCCACTTGAGATTTAGACTAATATTTTAAATAAAATTTGGCAGAAAATTTTTCTGAATACTGCAGACACATGACTAAAATTTCCTGTGTAAAATCACCTTTTGGCAGCCAGTGGTTACTAAATGACCAACATTTTTGTCTTCGGGGTTTATTCAACTACAACAGGTATACATTTTATTATGAACAAAACTGTCTGCTTTTATACGATCTTTATTATGCCAACCAGGTAGCCGTGGGGTCTGTAGACGAACGACTCAAAGGTCCTGGGTTAGAATCCCGGGAGGGGCATAGGTGTTTGTGGATTTTAATTTCTGACGGGCCGAAGTCACAAGTTACTAAACTGGCCCATATAAAAATAAAGTTTACCAACGTTTACGAGCTTCATTATAACTTATGCAGTTGGTGTGAAAAAAAATCGAAAGCTAACAAAAACATTTATTTATTTGTTGAAATGCAGATGACATTCAATCATAAAATTATCGAACTATAAACCGATAGTACAATGAGCATAATTCCTAATAGCAACATCATCAGAATAATCTGTGATACATTCCTTAAGATTCATAGAAAAGACAACAGAACGATTCCAGATTCTGCTGTTGACTGACAGCATTGCATAATGAAATATTTATTTAAAAGGATGTATCTCTAAGGGAGAAACATTATATACTAAGACATAAATAGACATGGCCATTAGAAGATAGTTAATTTGTTTTCAGAAAATTTTCGCTATGATTAAAGAAGATTAGTAAGGTAATTTACGAAGAACTTATTTCATATTTGGTGTATTGATTCGAGAGGTAAATTAGCAAGGGAAATGTTTAATGAATCTCGTCATTTTTACTTTCTGTGCACCAATAATAACACAGTTTTCTCCCATTCTTTTTCTTTTTGTAGCTCGCTGGCTCTTCATAACATTTTACTGGCATTTAACATCTCAAGAACACGTAATTATATACTCGATCGCTCTCCACAAAAGGAAAGAAAATTACTTTTCTTTTCAAGTACTTATCATTTCCCATTTAGAGAAAACCAAAATTCTCATCCCTTCTTTATCTTCTTCTTCTGGCTTTCTCTCCATCTCTCTCTGGTACATCGTCTATGTTGCATTCCGATTAATCATCAGCAGCCACCTGGATTTGTCATAAAGCTTGAATAGCAATAAGAAATGTAATTATTTGTTTCCCCCCCTTTTTTTTGAACTAGCAAACGTTAGATCACCTAACTCAATTATACACCACATCTGTCATTAGTTGCGCGTGAACTCCTTTTGGCCTGAGCGAAAGAATCCTAAAGACCACTAATAAAGTTAAATTCAAAATTTTGTTTGACCCTTTAATGGATCTCGCTCGCATTTGACATTATGATTTTTCTTAATTCCCTGAGTGGAATAAGCTATTTATATTTTATTCACACTTATGAGTGAGGAATACTAGGTAAAAAAATTATTCACCGCAAGCCAGCATCTGCTAATATAACTTTTCCACTCAGAATTAAAAAAAAAGGAATCGATGGCGACATTCGTTCCACTTAATACATGCCAGCATGCGCTTACAACTTACATGTGCAAACATGGTCTGTTACACACAAATTTCAGTTTTCTCCTATAGTGATATAAAAATTGTTCAATTTTGAAAATGGCACGCTGCGGCAGAATATTACCAGAGAGGCCAATAGATAGCATGACTAAAGATATAAAAGAGAAGAAAAGACAAGCAAAACAAATGAATAATTCATCAAGGAATTAAACATTCTTATAAGCTGTAAACTAATTCGATTTATTACAAGAATAATTCATTATCATATTTTCTTGCAATTTGATAAAACACAATCGGATACAAACTTTCACGTTAGCTTTTGTAGTTCAACTACTACAAATTAAAGCATTTACTTTACAATATTAAATCATTTTCTCTGCATTTATCATTATTCAGAATTGAAATACCATCCATTAATGTATTGGGTAGCTAATTTTTAAGCAGGTCAGAGTATATTTTACGATATGGGAGAGGACTAAGGACACGAACGCAATTTATAATTCTCGCACGATCTTCTCTTTGGTGTGAGTGTATCCGACAGAAATTTTGCCAAATCGTCTCCTCCATGGATGGTGTCATTCTTCAAATTTTCAAAATTCCTCAACTATAAAATTTGTACGGTTAAAATCGATGGAAACTCTGAAAAAAGTTCTATGCAATACCTGGTAACATCAAATTTTGGTTGTACGCCTTCAAACTGGAAATCGTGGCAGAATCCCTGGTCTTCGAAATCCTGTTAAGGTACACGTTTGATATTTCGTTTAAATTGCGAAGAACATTGTTAAACTTGCCAGTAATAATAGAACGTGCCTACTCTCAGATAAACACTTTTATTAATACACTAATACCAGTATGTACGGGAAGTTTTGTTACTCACCTTAATGACCGTTTGGGGTAGGGTCTATGTAACTACAATTTAGATCATCTAACAAGGAAACCTCGCCAGCTGTCAGAGCCCAATTTGTATGAAAATTCGTATGTAGGTACAGTACCTAGGTAAATCTTCACACCCAAAATTATCGGTGTTGTCGTCAACAAATAACGACAGAGGAAACCCGAGAAAGATGAAAAGTAGAGATGGAGTAAAGCCAATACAGAGTACGGAAAACGCTTTTCTCTTATAAATTGTTACATATATTTGAAAGTAAATGGCTATTTATGGATACTGGACAGGAGACAATACATGCTAGAGAGTATGAACACAATGGCCGCTATCTTGAAAGTGGTCATCTAGACTATGCTTCATTTTTTTTTAAAAAAATAGTAAACGGGTCATGTAATACATCAATCTGTGCTGTAATGTTCCGAGAAACCCAATGACGTAGTCAGTTTTGTCATAACTCTAATTCTGTACGACAAAATGACACGGAATTGACTTGAGGAAAGTGTGAACCCAATGATGAAAGAAACATTTTGTTGAAATAGTTGAAGGAACGAAAACCTAACGGCTTCATAAGAATACCGTTATGTTGGGAAATGTGGTACTCATGATCACAACCTGAAGTGTATAATAAATATTTAAATACACTAACGGAAGATGAAGTCCCTACTTCAAGAACACGTATATATTTGCTGAATCCCACGAAACACAGCGCGAACATCAACGCTTTGCTGCGTGCACAGCTTTCGCTCTAGAAAAGCATCCATCACGACAAGCTGTTTTGGCTCAAAACGACATCCAAAATGTTTTGACCCGTTACAGAATGGCGGCGATTGCATCATCAGCAGATCAATCATCAGTTACGTCCTCGCCATCTCCTAAAACTCCAGTCAACGTGTCCATACCGTCAGAGTCACCCAGTAACAACATATATGAGTACACGATATGTGCAATCAACATCACCAGATGAAAGCGCAAACACTTTTCAAAGTTATCGCGTATACGATAGTCAGCAGACAGCCGATCAGCACACTATAGAAACAATTTCTGAAGCCAACAACAGACCTGCTTTACTCAGCTTTGACAGGATGTTTCTGATGTCTCTGACACATTAATTGAGAAACAAAGTTACTATTTTGTGGAAGATAAAAGTGTAGAATGTTTAGTGAAAAATAAATATTCGAATGTACTTGTAAATAATTTATATATAATTTTACCTGAATGTAATCCTTGAGGCTATTTTATATAGCGTCAGTCACTTCTGGGATAAAATTGGACACTGAGGCCTTAGAGACACGAGAAGAACGTTGGAGACTGCTATAGCTGTTTCCTGTGGCTAGAAAACACAAAATTAACTCCAGCTTTAACTTTGGTGGTATAGATTCCCTCATGTAAGTGTCCTTATTGGAGATACCATTACTAGGAGCTTCTTGAAAGCTTCTGGGCTCATTCTAAAGTACTTCTGGTATTCGTCGATGTCATCCGAAGCAAGTTCCTTGAGGAGAAGTGCGGAATCACCACGGGTTTCTATCCTCTTGAGCCATTCACATACCCACAATTTTCTTTTCCTCTGACTCCTTATTTTGATTATATCTTAAATTTCAACCACCAACACCTCAAAAACAAGGTTTCAAACTTTTTTCAACTAATCTGCGTGCGGCATTTCTGACCGTCCTTCCTCGTTACTCGCCCCGAATGTGTTCAAACGTACTGGAATGAGCAGTTACAAAGCAAATCCTCATTCCAGCATACTGGAAGCAATACTGGGCCCAGTAGTCGCTCTGCATAAACCAACACAAAAGAATGAACGAAAAACTGTCTGAGTGAATGTAAGAAAGACAAATAAATAATTAGACAGAAAGATAGATAGAAAGGATGTATGAATGAAAGAAAGAAACAAATAAAGAAAGAAAATAAATAATTCAAGAAAAAACGAAAGAGTAAACGAAAGAAAGAATAATAATAAATTAACAGTTTTTGCATCCACTGGAGTCCTCTCTTCTTCCTTTTATCCATTAAAATAAATTTTCTTATTTCCATCTGTAATTGAGAACATCGTACATTACCAAATTGCTATTTTACACAATCCGTTAATTTTACTAATAATTGAATTGAATATTAAATAAATGTTGAAACAAATCTTCAAAGAATATAATCACTAAATGTAACGAAAAGATAATAAGAAAATTTAGGTTTCAAAACTTGAAATAAAACTGTTACGTCTTTGATTCTATCGCTGCCCCTTTTGACAAAAGAACTAAACTTCTGAACATTAATATCTGTCCTCCCTTCCATCAATAATGATGATCAGAAACATTCAGCCAGATGTCAAGCACAGATATCCAACTAAAAGACAACATGGACACAGAAAATGTCAATCGAGATCCCTTCATTTGTTTGTTCTCGTTTCTTTCTTTTATAACCATATATCATAAAAACCCTACCAGAATGAAGTTCTGATTCCGAAGACAAAAACTAGAGGAAGGCTCCGATTGTTTCGCCCAAACTAATTAAGAGGAAGCAAGATTAGACTAACATATTATAAATAATTTAACTTAATAAGTAATTTAGATGAAAACATGATATATTCAGTTGAAATTACATTTACATAAATTTACGCTCAACACAGCGTAATAAGAACTACATAAAAATATAGTTTGCGTTGATACATAAGCGGAAAACGCTATGCCTCATGAACTATGCATGCTATCAAAAATATTATTTCTTCACCAAATATAGTCAAACTCTTCTACAATATACGCAGTTTTGTGGCTATTGTTAGTATGGTCACATAGCAGTTATACCCCAAATAAGAGATTTTTCAAAAAATAGACATTTTAAAATGTTTTCAAAACTCAATTATTTAAGGAATTAGATCAAACTTTGACATATTATATATAGAGCTGCTAAAGGTGTTCCGTATATGACTTACACCGTAGAGGGAACTTTTCATAGGAAAATATGGGAAAGACGAAACAGCACATAAATATTCTGTGAAAGAATTTTTAAAAAGTCGAAAAAAAATTGTAGAAAAATTCGACTCTTAATTATGGAGAATAGTGCACACCTGTCCAATTTTCCATATGCGTAATTTTGTAAAGCCCTCATTTACTTTAAAATTGTGTTTATTTCATCTCTGTTGGCAAATTATTTACGATATTACTATGTATTTTTTTAAAACCTCCAGAAGCGAAATATACTTTTTTTTTCTGAATTTTTGAACATTCTGTATACTGCCGCTACAGGATGTTAGACTGAGAGAAATAAGATTTGCCTTTTTTCATATCTCACTAAAACCATGCTCGGCACCGAATTGTACAAAAATCTGATATTATTAGGTCAAATGATTTATAGGTTTGACATACTGTTATTAGTATTGTTTAAACAACAAGGTCACCTAGAAACATAGCATATTTTTATAATGGAAGAAATTTAATTTCGAAACCGAATTTACTCAAATATTAATCTCCAGTTTGCGTAGCTTAATGGGCGGGGAGGGGAGGGAGGAGAAACATACGAAAATTGATCCTGACAGCTGGATTTCCCCATTTTCAAACTGGCATTGGTCTTTTTAAACATCCTCTCTTTCTTCAATAATCTTGATACAACGATTTCAAAATAACAAATAAAAATTTGCTGCTTACTTTTTCCCTTCTTCCTTTGCTTTCTTTACACTAAAAGTAAAGAAAGGAGCTTCTTCCCCCTCTTCCTTTCCTCAGAAGGTCAGAAGCTGCATTTCCAATCTCTTCCACTTAATTCTGCGTATATGGAAAGCATATAAAGTATCTTTGAATGTTGTAGCAAAGAATGAAACGAACTTAAATCCAGTTTTACCTGAAAGCTTAGAAATCGTTTCCACAAAGTCATATTACAAAGATAACAGCGAAACCTTAGAAGACAGGACATATATATTTGTGAGGACGAGTCTTTGCCTCAACAAGCTCGTTTCCTTTCCATGTACTTATTCCATCTAATATTCATCGCAGACATAAAGAAGAAGAAAGACATGGAGGTAGAGATGGGAGGAAGAGAATTCTCTTTAAAATCTTGATTTCCTCCTGATCCTACAAAGATTTTCTTTTTCGTTTGACAAGAACTAAAGATTTCTTCCCTTCCTCAGCTTTGACTGAATATAGAAACGTAAAGACAAGCTAGAAGTTAAACCACCACTGCCTTCTCTTTAATACGAAGGTAGATTGAAAAGTTTTGAGACTATGTGTGATCCCAAATTTGATTTTAGTTTTTACTTTTGGATATCTTCACATATGATTCTATAATTCAGTGTACCAATACACGCTGTGTTTCATGTTGTCTGTAGTTAGCTGGTAATGTGTTTCATCGTGGATTTATTCGGAGTACAGTAACGAAGTTTTTTCTCACAGGTTTGATTGCTGCGTCGTCCCAGGATCTAATTGATGAAGACACGTTTTGTCCTGGTTCATCCTGAACTTCCTATGCAGTGTTTTCCTGTAGCGCTCATCTCCTCTGCAAGGAAAAAAAGAGTTCATTCATCTACTTTGCAGTCGATTACTTCAAAGATGCGAAAGTTTTGCAAGTGAAGTCACTCACGAGAGATGTTTTCTACACTGTTTCTGGAAATGTCCATACGATGAGCAATTGCGTTACTCATCTCAAGCACATTCTATATGGTTTCTAAATTTCAAACTTTGATTAACATAACCAGTATTGAGATCTTTCCCAAGGTTAAAATTGATTATTTAACGTTTAATAGTTGCAAAACATAGAGTACTTTCCTTTTGTATTATATATTGTGGTAACTTTCATTTACAGCCACGATTGTTTAAGGTTAATATAAAGCAACGATCTCCAACAAAAGATGGCAACATTACTTCCGTATATGCCTAATGTATTTCTATCGTTGCACGAAATTCCAATGCTACTCCTACAAATTCAAACCTAGAGACTTCTAACTTGCAGAGAAGAAAGTTCAAAACTAATTCAAGAGTTCGATCAATGCCGATTTTTAATTTTAGTTTATTGTTGAAAGAGCTTCATTGTTACAGTTTGATATTCACATCAACAATCAAGCGATTTCAACAATGAAGAAAAACGAAAATAAAAAAAAATCAGTGTTGATCGAACTCTTGAATTGGTTACGAACTTTCTTCCTTGAAATTTAGAACTCTCTAGGCTTGAATTTGTGGGGGCAGCACTGAAATTTCATGCACCAATAAATAAAAAACAGACACATACGTATACGGAAGTAGTGCTGCCATCTTTTGTTGGAGATCCTAAATTTACATTAGCCTTAAAGCATACGTTAATGGTGACATGATTCTGGAATTTCTGCTTGTAACAAACTAATGCTATGCAGTTGTGATGGTAAATCTGAAAAAACGAAAAGGTAATTCAGTTATCATACTATGGTGGTAATGCATTTGTAATAATTATACAGGGCTGGACAAATACGACTAACTTGGCCATGTTCGATGCCGCGTAGTCGTAGTAAAGACAATTAAAACAACATCCGTTGCGATTGCTTAGGACGACGACCGAGCATTTTACAATTCCCACCTCAGTCATCAGCATATTATATAGAGAAGGAATAACGGTTTGATGCACATCTTCCTGCTTAATTACCCCAAAACGAAGTTCGGTACTTACACACGTATGATAAATAACTTCCTTGCCACAACATCAATGCTATCCCTAAATAAGACGACTTACTGTTTAAGCAAAATACATCTATAACCCACAAAATCCGTATCAGCATGCTGTTGGGAGCAACTTATTTGGAGGATATGGCATGTTATTATTTAGAGATATGAATTATCTGTTCTGTCCCCTTTATTGTTTTCTTTGTTGCTGCTTGAGAAGTATTGCAACCCTCGGAACGCAAATATAATTTCATCCCACGGAACGCCAAGATGAGTCATTTTTGACCCATGTATTTTTCTCGTGTAAAATAAAGTACTTGTTCAGAATGAAGGTATTTTAGAGCATGTGTTTATTCATTGCATTATACGTATTTATTATATTGTATTTATTTTCCAATTAGATGCTACAGAATAAGTAAAATACAGAAAAAATGATACATCATATAATAACCTTGTACCCATTTGCATAGCTGCACAACAATTAAGGTACAGTGCTTATTCTCATATGTAAAGTATTAAATATAAAACTATGGGTCTTCTATAATGTTTTGAATATCATTCATTAAGAGTGATGGCCGCGTCAGTTTCGCGTCATAATCACGACACACACATACAGAGCCACACTGTGACGAGTAACTGAACAGAGGGCAACTGATATTTGCAATGGTTACTGTGACTGATGCAGAATTGAGAAAGTATAAGGTGTAGGTCGTTTTGGAAAGAGACATGTTATAGTTTGAACCAGAAATAACTTGTTATTTGAATGTATAATGATATTTAGAAATAGTTTCACAAAACGCCAAGGTTGAGTAAAATAGACCCATGGTCGATTATTTTGCAAATGTTTGCACCACAAATACATGAGTTTAACCCCAAGCTTCTGGATACATAGAATTTCAACCTTGCGTGCAATGAAAAATGGACAAAAATATAATACTTTGACTGCATTTGTCATTTTGATCCGATCTTGGCGTTCCGAGGCTTAAAGCAGTGTTACCAATTTCTTTCATTTGCAAATCTCCTGCAGCCACTGCGTTTCTTTTATAGTGGCATGTTTGCAGCACATTATTTTAAGAAGACTCTCTACCATTGTCAAAATAACAAGGAGAGACAACATGGCTGTTCCCAATCTTACATAGCGCAAAACAAAATCCCTCGACCACTCAGCATAATTTCCAATTTTGAAGTTGTATCTTGCCTTACGCTGTTCACATATTTCCTTATTCAATATGTGTTCAGTCTCTTTCTTTGGATACCTTTGAATGTGCATGTCCGTATAAAAGTTTTGGGGTTTCCTCGTTGCTCAGTTAGATTTTGCTTTATTTTAGGTAGCTTACAAATCCTTACAGAACATTTACGTCTTCATGTTCCAAACCTTATTATTTTCAACTAATTTAACCTTCTGTGAGCAAATTGGAAAGAATGAAAGGACATTCTTTTCATACAAAGAGGAATACAGAAGAAGTAAGAACCATACAATGAGAAAAGTAGACAACATGCGATGCTTGAGAGGTGTCGTAGCCTGCTATCAAACTATTCACGCAAAGAAAGAGCCAGCCAGTTACTTCCAGAATATCGTTTAAAAACCATCAACACAAATAATTTGTGTAGACCAATTAAGAGACAACTAGCTGTTACATCATAGTTGAGCATAACCATGAGAATCTACTATGAATCATAAATTAGCTTGTATACTCGATACATCTTCAAATTTTGAGGAAAAGGTTATCGTATAATTCAGATAGCATGGGGACTCTATATTAGCAGTTGCCAAAATAATACATTAATATATACTTCAAGGCAAGATGTGTTGCATTTTTGGCAAATAATGAATTTCTTTAATGAATATAAGAAAGTACAATCAAGTGCGTTAAAATCAAGAATTATATGTATAACAAATATATGCGATTCTGTTGACCAAACGGTAAGATATTAATGTACCACGACGATATAGAAGCTCTATATAGTGTACCACCTAGTAGTGAAAATTTAACTTTAACGTAATAAGGGCAAGGAACAAATAAGTTTCACTAATCATTTGTATACAAAGTTATATCGATATTAACTAGGGCCCTAATATTTAGAATTTTATAAGCATCCTTTTATATTAGTCTTCTATAAAGAATGATTTAAGCAATTTTAGGATTTTATCCTTTTTCTACCATACTTACGTACTTACTCTAAGGCTTAAGAAAATCGCAACTTCATCGCAGCAGTAACAAATGTTTGTCATGGGATTCTATCCTGGTCAAGATCAAGCCAGATTTCAGCAGAAAAAGGCCTACACGTACCTTTCGAAGATCCATTGTAATATTGTCCCTCAATTTCGTCTTACAAGTGACACTTCATATCTCGGGGAGACCAAATATGATGATACTTTGTATGTCGATAGAAGACCTAAAGAGAAGTGCATATACGCAATTTTAGCTGCAAAACTGAAGAGGGAAAGAGAAGGGAGCCCGACAAAAATAAAGTGTAGAGCGCAAGTGTACCATACAGCAGGATGGAAAAAATCTCATTGCAATAAAAATGGGGGAAGAAAGTGCACCCTAGTGGGTATTGATGAATACTAGGTGGGAAGAGCTATGCGTCACAGAGGATATCCATCATGACCGCCATCTTGAAAGCGGCCATATTGAAACTTGTGTGAAAGTTTGAAATAGGAAGGGGGTCATGTGATATATCAATCTAGACTGAAATTTGACTAGAAATTCATTGCTATAGTTAGTTTTGTGCTAACCGTAATCCGGTGAGAGATAACGTGTAAATTTTTGCGTGGAAACTGGTAGAACGAGAGGTTTGTCAACATGCTAGTAAGTTTGAAAATTACAAGAAGTGGGAACGAAAGTTTGACGAAGACAATCTGTGTTTGTATGAAAGATTGTTGGTATCAACACAGTAAGTACGGATGAGGTAACAGCAAGCACTTTCACTGCATCATGAACTTTTCCTTTTGATTGCAAATATGTGCTCAGCATGCACGGCAGTGCATGTCCGCCAAGTTCCGAGACCGAGAACAACGGCACTGCCAGAATGTTTATACAGAAACGAGAGAAAACAGCAAAATCGACGTTTTCGGGGTTCTTTGGTGCTGAAACTATCAAACTTATAAAATTGCCCTTTGAAAGTTGGGTAGATGGTTTATATCACTAGCAGAGGAACAAATAACACATTCCTAGGTTCACTCACATTGTAGTAATTTACCCCCCAAACGTGCCATTTTCTCTGCACTGACTCACTCACTGATTGCCTGACTGACTCACTCACTACCACTAACAACCTTTCATACAAACACAGATTGTCTTCGTCAAACTTTCGTTTTCACTTCTTGTAATTTTCAAACATACTGGCATGTTGACAAACCTCTCGTTCTACCAGTATCCACGCCAAATTTACATGTTATCTCTCACCGGATTAAGGTTAGCACAAAACTAACTGTAGCAATGCATTTCTAGTCAAATTTCAGTCTAGATTGATATATCACATGACCCTGTAGTGTGCATTTTATGGGAAGCTAGAAAATGGCGAATGGATTACTCTATCTATGATTAGTCTCCGTTTTAGAACAGTCATTTGGGTGCTTACAGTAGTATTTGAATATCTGGTGTAGGGTTACTACTGACTTGACAGCTGAGTGGCTGGATCCTTGACTCATGATTGGTTCTTGGAAACGAGACAGAAAAGTAGAAGGGGTTTCGTTACTGAACGAAATCAACCTTCAGTTTGGAAAGAATAATGGAGGAGGTTAGGACTATGTCGTTCTAGTTCTTTAAAATAGTGCTTTGTTACCGAATAAGTTCGGATATAATGGACGAATATATTGGAGTTTCAGATAATGTAATCATTATTCTTGATAGTAACACAAATATCGAAGTGAAGTTCCAGTGAGTTTAATATTGTGTCAGATTGAACCTCCAATTGTGTGTGTAATTTGGAGAATGGAACAACTCCTAATTTGTAACGAGTTTATGTGTAATATCTGAGGCTATTCTTGTAAACCCTGAACCTGAAGTTTGCTAAGTGTGAAAATGGAAGTCTGGGTGGAATAGCAGAGATGTTAGTTATTCTGATTGTCCTTCGATAAAGTGTGAAAGAGAATTTGAATTGGAGTCAAAACCTAGAAAGGATTCGACCTGGTGTAGAAAAGTTAAGGAAACTACTTTTGTATTCTTTTTTTGATTTTCTGTAAGGAAGAGAAGGAAATAACTGTGAAACAGGTAACCTTTTAATTATTATTATTTAATTCTCAAGTATACAGAATTGAAGGTTATATCTCCTTGTGTTGGAATAGAAGTACAGGGGAACTAGGGGTAAGGAAAATCCCCCCCCCTTTGAATTTGTATGCGAGTCTATTTCTTGATTTCTCTATTCTTAATCATAGGAATTAATTTATTCCTTCCTGACATCAAGGCATTCAGATATGCTCAAAGAGTAACCATATTCTTTTGTTCTTTGTTCATTTCTTTTGAAAAAAAAAAACTTTAAAAAGCAATAAAGGTTTGGTAATATTAAACTGAAAGTATAGATTTTTATTGATCTACTTAAAGATAAAGAATCTAGAAATAAGTCAGTTGAACAATAGAGTTGGACTTATTCGAAAGTGTTGGCGCTATGTCTATAAGTATATATCCAGGCAGAGGAGAAATACCAAAAGGAAGAGTGAGTACTTTTTATTTCAGGCTGGATGTTCGGACGAGATATCCTATACTTCTTCTAGGTAAATTATTTTTATTCCAAGTATTAATTATGGATCATTCTTGCATGGGAGTCAAGTCTGATTATGGAAATCTCTGGTTACGATTTTCTCACCAATTTTTCGTAAAGCTGAGTTTCTGTTGTGGTTGGTAGGTATCGACGGATAGATGCTTACACACTACAACCCTCTTCCTATTTCAAACTTTCACACAAGTTTGCATCATGGCCGCTTTCAAGGTGGTGGTCATGATGGATATCCTCTGTGACGTATAGATCTTCCTACCTAGTATTTATCAATACCCACTAGGGTGCACTTTCTTCCCCCATTTTTATTGCAATGAGATTTTTTTCCATCCCGCTATATGGTACACTTGCGCTCTACACTTTATTTTTCTCGGGCTCCCTTCTCTTTCCCTGTTCAGTTTTGCAGCTAAAATTTTGTATATGCACTTCTTGTTAGGTCTTCTATCTACATACAAAGCATCGTCATATTTGGTCTCCCCGAGATATGAAGTGTCTCTTGTTAGTCTTCCCAAAGGCCTCTTTCCCTCCGGTTTTGCAACCAAGTTGGAAAGTTAACTTCTATTTTCCCCCATCTGAGCTACATGGCCCGCACACCTGAAATTTAATTCTCGCGATTTCATTATTCTTAAATACATATTATTCATTTTCAACCATAAATAAATTAAACTGGCACAGATTTGCATTAAAATGAAATTAGTTGCAAATAAATTTCAATTGCAAACACATTTTCCTTTATATATTGACAAGTTGATCAATATAAAGCAAAGAAAAAAGAAAAGAAAAGAAAATCAAAATTCTAAATTCCTGCCTTCTCAAAATTCAGGCAAAACTTAAAATAAAAACAAAAACTTTAAGAAACACTCACAAATAACCTCCACTATATATTAAACATGAACCGATCTGTATTTTTCACTTGATGTCTTAAACCGTAATCTGTTTGATCACATCAACATATCTATTTGGATTCATTGTTAAGCTGAGTTAAAATGAATAATTTTACTTTCTTAAAGCAGACAATGTACTACGCTACTCAATTACCAGCTTCGCGGTACATAAAATCTGCATGCCTTTCACACACCAAACAAAAACAAGAATTGAACTGAATTTTATTTAAGACATTTAAGCAGCAAGAGAACTGCAAAGAGCGAATGAAAGTTGAAAAGAAAACACATTTGTTCACGTTTCGTCTATTAACATTAGCAGTTTGATGTATTAGTGCCAAAATTCTTTGCTTTATTTTCTGAAATGTTCAATTTAGCTTCTGTTAGGCTCTTAACCCATTTTAGCCGTTTTTTGTATCTATAGAATTGAAAACTTGGATTAATATATGACTGAAACTAACGTTTTTGGTCATTTGGGGATTTTCCGGCACCCTAAGCATTTTTCATATCTTAGGAAACATATGAAGTATTGGGATGAGATTTATGCACGTCGTGATATAGCATGTGCTCCTTTTTTTTATTTAATATATGTTTCACTCTGCTACTGATGATATTTACGTTAAAGTATTGCGAAACGTCTGGATTGCCACACTACATGGGGAATTCCAACACTTTATTGAAACAATTCCAGCACCAGAAGAAAACGTCTATAAATATTTGACAATTATCGCTACGCAGTCAGTAACACTTTACGATGAATTGACTTCTGACAGATTATCTTAAAAGTAAATGGTTTAGAAAGAATAAAATTTTATCGCATCTCTAGCTTTCGTCGTTACCTCTAAAAACAAAAGTCAAACAAAGGATGGAAGAACTCGATTAAAATCAATTCAAATTAGGACGTAATGTTGATGGCTTATCCACAGTTTCATATTGAACATCTGAAGGAGCATATTCACTCTCAGAGATTCTATTACTGATTCAATTCCTGATGTTTCAAATCTATTTGTTAGTACAAATCCTAAAGAAACTCTGCTAAGCTCTGTTACTTTTAGATGGGCTGAAAAGTATCACTTTCCCCTATATTCGTATTTGTTGTTTTCTCCTTTTGTCCAGCAACGTATATCGGGGAACATGCAACGCTTTTGGGGCTGTAGCAAGAACTCATCCTATTTCGTACCGCATCAAAACTGATGCCATGCTTTCCTTGCTACTTTTTAGATTCTTTCGAAAACTTTCAGTAGTTGTTACGAGCCATATTTGGTGTGGAATACAATGAGAAATAACTTTGTAATTTACAAGAATATTGTCACATAGATTTTTTAAACGAAAGTATAGAAATATATTAATAGCGAAGGTGTCGGAATTACCCCAAAATGTAATGTCTGGATTGTCGAAAAACGCCTAATATCATAAATATATTATTTTTTGGAGTTTGTACAATTGACTAAAGGAAATGGAACTACCTGTGCACACATATGGCTTTTTGCCCTTTGATAGTGTCTAATGACCTCGATCTGCATGATCGACAGATGTTTATAAAAGTTAAGAACCGAATCTTCTTTTTTAGAACAGGGTCATTTTAGTCACGTTTTCTGGACAAGTTAAAATACAAATATGATTCTGGTCCTTCACAAATAAAACACACAAACTCATAAATCAGTGCTGAGATTCAGTAAGGTACGGAGTATCTTCCTGAAGTTTGTATCAAGAGATTGTATATTATGCAATCAACAGTGTTGCAAGCTTAGAAGTGTAGAAATTTCCCCACTGTCGGGAATTCCCCAAATTACCATATGTTACAATAGTGATTTTGCCAAGTAAGGAATTAAATAGGTTAAAACTTAAGAATCCGGGCCCTTGATATAACTAAGGCTTGGGGCTTGATGACATAAAATAATATCTAAACATGTCCTATAAAATGACCTTAGAAGTGTAAAACAATAAACCAAAATTAACAAAAATGGGAAATATAATTATTTTCTATTGTGTGAATAAACTATTAAACTAGCACGATATTTGCACGATCGGAAGGAACCAGATGTAAATTAAAATCACAGCGAATATAGAAAACTAAACTGGACAGGGTTATGGACAGGACAATTCATTTTCTTTTCAGGCTGATGAATTTTTCATAATATTTTTTTTAAAAATAATGCTAATTACTATTACGGGTTATTAACATTTCACTAGGTTAGCTAATGTTAGGATCCTTCATGGGAAGAAATTAATTACTCAAACTTTACATACAATTTAAAAGATTTGCAGATTCTTAAGTACTCAAGAGTAATATTTGTTTTTTGTATATGGCACTGATTAAGAAAAAATGCTCTTTTCCAAATCCACCTTTTCGTAACTGTAGTACGCCACAGAACTGCATGTCCCTCCGCTACTAGATCAAGAGGGCTACTACATCCGATATTTCTATGAAACCAATTTCTATCTTCCAGTTTTTATTATATTTTAGTATAAAATCTGGTATAATCTGGGATAGAATGAAATATACTTCTTGGAAATTTGTTGAAAAAGTTGTTTTCTTTGTAACTGGTTGGAAAAGGAAACATAACTTTTAAGCCAAAAGTGAATTTAACAAAACGTCTCCAGCGAGACATTGCGAAAGAACATTTTCGTTTGCCATACATAATTGGGGAAGGAATATAATTTGACTTTGCATGATTTTCATTCCTTGCTATGCTTCTCTTTTAAGGCAGTCAGATTGTTCAGTAAGTCGGAAGAAACTTGAACTCACTGTATAATTCGCTCGACGTTTTCGCGTCCTGTTCCCCAATCGTTTCCAAACGTTTATAGAATGGAAAAAAGAACCAGTGACACGGAAAGATCATTTCAGAGAAAATTTCTTGGTTAACTTTCAGTTGAAACCAACTCTTTATTTACCTGTGCAGTAACATGACTGGACGCTTGGCATGTCTTATTTATATTAAAAGAATCCTAATCATTCTTTTTTGTTTCTGGTATGTTTGTATGTGGGAAATATGTAAGCAGTTACAAGTAAGTAGGAACGTCCTGAAAATAAGGGTAAATCTTTAAAAATGACCCATAAATCCAGAAATGGCGAAAACTGCAAAATAGTGCGAAATAGAAATTACGTTGTTTGTTTCAGTTTAGGGCGAAATGCGTTATTATTATTATCGTCATTGCCTCAAATCTTCAGGAAAAAAAAGTTCATAAAGTTCCGAGCTCTAGTTATAAGATTAGGAGGCAGGAAATAAAGGCTCACTAATTTCCTTGCATATACTGTACTAGCATAGAATTCTTCAACCAATACTACTGAAAAAAAAAACGTTTGAAGACAGGCTTTTAGATTATATCTAATAAACCACCCTTCTTGCAATATATGATGTAGCAAAACGTGAAATATTTTGTTTTAGTTACATCCACTAAAATGTTCCATTCTAGTGGAAATTTAGGTTGCAGACTTTGTATTTTCATTCCATGAAATGAATCGGACGTTGTTCACTTGAAGAAGAGTTGGTTTCACATTCCGAATGTTGTTTGCAACTCTGCGGACGTCCATCTTAACACATACCAGTATTTCCAAGGATTCTCCTTAGTTTTAAGGTTACCATACGTCCGTATTTTGTACGGACAGTCCGTATGTTAAAGACTCTGTCCGTGCCCGTACCGTACTTTGTAAATATTAACTAAATGTCCGTACTTTTCACTTAATCAGTTGTTGAATTAATTATCCTAAACACACTATTTTTTTTCGTAAATGTACATTTCATCCTTTTTTAATACGAACAGAACCTCTGCGACATTATTGGGTATCAATTTCAAGTGTTACTAGCCCGTTTAGTTGCTATTATCTTGCAATGGTTATTGCTATTATCTTGCACAGAGAGAATACTAAAATTGTATGAATGAATTATTAAAATCACACTCGTACTTCCTGAGTGACGATAAACCATCCCTTAGCACTGTATTTCTTAATCAGCTACAGAATCAGAATTGTTGTTATTTTTATGCAGTTACTCGTCCAACTTCAGATAGTCCGTGAAACTATTGAGCATATTCTAGAAAGCGACATTTCTGTAGTGTAAGCGTCGATCCAGTACTTCAATTTGCTCTAAAAGTTCAGAAACAGAGGAGAATACAGCGAAAAAGAAATTTGAATACTTGGGAAGTGAATCATTTGACCATTGTCAATATATGGAGAAGTGTACTGAACATTTGAAACACATTGGGGTTCGATCGATAGTTCTCAGGACCGAATGTAGGTTTTCAATGGTTCTTGTAGTGTTATAGGGGAATTACTGAACACAGGAAAAAAGTAAGTTGGAGGTAAGCACCCTAGAGAATATTTAAACATGAAAACCATTACACCCACCATGCGATAAAATCAGCAAATGTTAAAAGGAGGGTTAAACACATACTTCTGATGGCAAAAACGTCACAAAAGATATCACACCTTACACAGAATGTAAGATATATACACTTTCATTTCTCATATACGTATTTTCTTTCCATATTTACTATTATTTTATATTGTATCAACAGTGATTAAGAAAGTTATTTTAGAAGTGAAAGAACACTCACATATATATACTATTAAATATACTCCTTTTAGTTGAAAAATTCCTGGATACCCTAGGTATTGTTTATTTAATGTAGGTATCGCAAGTAATTTTTCGGAGTGTCATTCTATTTAAATAAATTGCCTTTAAGCTAATTTGTCCGTATTTGGTACGTAAATATCTGGTGTAGTAAAAAGTAATCCATTATTTTTGCATGACATTGAAGGCTTGACTTACCATAGTTAGAATGATCCGATTTAGGTCACATATGCGCCGTTTTGTTTGATAACGTGTTGTCATTTGGAAGGTAATATCATGATGCCTCTCTCATAGAAGCCCTTGTCCCTATTGGCAAAAAATTGAGACAGTCGATTTTCACAAGCCTCTCTTGAAGCGAATTTTTCACCAGCAAACGTGTTCGCCATGGACAGTAACAGATGGTAATCACTCGGTGCCAGGTCCGGACTATAAGGTGGATGCATAAGAACCTCCCAACCAAGCTCCCGGAGCTTCAGGCGAGTCACTATCGATGTGTGTGGCCTGGCGTTGTCCTGTGGGAACACAATGCCTCTCCTATTGGCCAAAGCTGGGCGATTGCTGCCTTCAGACGGTCCAATTGATGACAGTATAGTTCCGAGTTAAGGGTTTGGCCGTAGGGGAGCAGCTCATAGTAGATAATTCCCTGCCAATCCCACCAAACACACAGCAAAACCTTCCTGGCAGTCAATTCTGGCTTGGGCACCGTTTGCGCCGGCGCACAGCGCTTCGACCATGACCGTTTTCGCGTGACGTTGTCGTAAGTGATCCACTTTTCATCACCAGTCACCAACCGCTTCAGAAATGGGTCGCTTTCGTTGCGATTCAGCAGCGATTCGCAGATGGAAATTCGGTCCATGAGGTTTTTTTTCGTTGACTCGTGTGGCACCCATACATCAAGCTTCTTTTTGTATCCAGCCTTATGCAAATGGTTCCACACGGTTTTTTGTGCAATGTTTAGCTCTTGGGCAATCGAAACAGTGCTTACATGACGGTCGGACGCGACAATGTCCATGACTTTATCGACATTTTCGACACGTGGCCTTCCAGTGCGTGGTACATCTTTGACGTCAAAATTACCTGAACGGAATAGACGAAACCAAAATTGCGCGTGATTGGCTGTTACATTATCAGGACCATAAACACTATTCACATTTGCAGCCGCCTGGCTTGCGTTTTCGCCTTTATCGAAGAAAAACTGTAAAATATAGCGTATTTTATCTTTGCTAGTGTCCATTTTGACGCGCGCTCACACAACACTGAGTCAACTCATCACAACTATCTGAACAGTGTTTGTAGTACGCAATCTCATCGTTTGAACGCCATCTCGCTGAACCCGATCGGACTTATACAACGCGAGCTACAGATCACTGAAGCCATCTATTGGCAAAATAATGGATTACTTTTTACTACACCAGTATTATGGTAACCCTATTTTTTACGCTAGGCCTATGCTGGTATGGTGCCTTCAAAACTAAGCCAATGTCAACTTCCTTACCACGTCCTTATCATTACTGCACCCCGCCCTAAAGTAAAGATCGCTACAGAATAATATTCAAATTCAAGATTGTTATCTTGAGTAAAATGGTTATATAACACCCACCCAGTGTATATTTTCCACGAAAGTCTACACTTATTGTTTGTTACTTGAGTTTAGAACTAACATTTTATGACAAAGAAATTAGGTTACAAACAGCTTCATAATGCAGAAAGCACTCTGAAATTAAAAAAAAAAAAAATATTAAAAATCACTTGAAAAGTTCTGTGACGGGTTAACACAAGAAGAAATAAAAATCGAAGACCGAATTTCGTCACAAACACGAGCAGCATAACAAGAATATCTACTCAAGAATATTTTGGCGTGAGGTTTTGCATCAAAGCGAAGGGAGAAAGAAAAAAGCTTTTGAATAATGCGGCAGCCTTACTTCCTATGCAAATGATTCATGTATATTATTCTAACCATTTAGTACGATAAAGGAAATGGAAAAGAAGGGATGAACGCTCCTACGTTGATGCCTACGACAGCCAAACCCAATTTCTCTATTTACAAACGTCAATCATACACCATTCACGCAAAACATCAAACTAACATAACTATAAAAAGCAGAAAGGAAAGTATAACTTTAAGGATGGGGAAATGTAATGAAATCTATCGATTGTGGAGAATTTCATTCATAAAATGTAAATAAGGAGTAGAACTGTGCAAGCGTGCAGAGATAGAAAGAAAATATTCCAGACTATGTCTATAATAATTAATGGTATTTTGTATATTTTACATATAAAATAATTATATGAACAAAGAGTGGAAATCGTAAAATTGTAAAAATACGCCCAAAGATACTATGATTCTGTAATTCATACGATACGCAAGGAATGTAAAACTCATATGAATAAACAACGCCATAGAAGCATGTATTTTAGGCGAAGTTCCGCGTATCGCAGTAGCCAAGAAACTGCTTCACTTGGCAAACTACGAAAGTAGAAGCTACAATTCATCGTGACGTATAGATGGCGATACGATCGAATTTTTCCACGATTTATAAGTAAATGACCGGTGATACTGCAAATTGCCATGTCACGGAGAGAAACCTTTATATAGTTGTGTTGACAAGGACTTTGATTTTAATTTTCATTCAACATATATCAAAGAAGACAACATGTTCCCCGTGAGTAAGACTGTCACTTTGACTTGAAGCTGATAATTTATGTACTTAGCAAAGATTTCGTTTCCTTATCTGCGAAACCTTGGCTATTGCTGTATATTTGTATTTGTATTAGTTCAATCCGATTCAAACATTCTCAAATTTACACGTTTATCGTTGAATATTTTGTATTTAGTTCGAACTATTCGTATTTGATTTCAGTGCCACTTAATTTAGTAATTAGTCTAAGCTGCGTTTGTTATCAGACACTGAGATCTGAAAAAGTTAGTCTAGATCGTTCCAGAAATCAAGAAACACGCCCGAGGCGGATTTGAACAATCAATTACGGTAAGATATGTTCTTAATAAAGAGATGATACCTTGATTACTTGATAATATGATGATTTTTGTTATTTGAATAAGAAAAGATCTGGGTTACACTAAATATGCAATTAAATACACTGTTTGTTCTCATATTTCATGGAATTCAGTTTTCTTTTGTGCTCCAGATTTGTAAATAATGTGCACAGAAATGTGAAGAGTTTATTTATTATATATTTGAGAGCCAATTTAGTAAATTTGTCATGCGTTTAGCTTTTCAGGATTGAGTGGAAAACACTTCTGCTACATATTTTGCACTCTGTATCTTCTTAAAACCTCCACCTTCTTAAAAAAGAAGAATTTTCTAAGTTCCTTGTAACTTATGACCAGTTGGTAGAGCGTTGGTCTAGCAAACGGAATTTCCAGGATTTTTTCAAGAACTTTTCCTCAGTCGTACCGGATAAATGCTGGAATGGAATTTTCCAAATAGACGCTGTAGACTCCAATCCTCCCCTCAACCTATCCTGTCTCGAACCAACAGTTGCCTAAAGGCCATAACTGATTTATGTCAGTAATTTTTTGTGGCTCAGTTGATTAGAGCAGTAAGTTATCTACAATATGACCCGGGTTCTTTCTTCGGTCTTGCCAACCATGTTTCTTCTTTCCTACGCTATCAGAACAGCCTTACTGATAGGTTCCATCTTCTGTTAAATGTGAGTTCAAACTGAAGTCAAAGTTGAAAAGATTTACAGCAAGGGATCGGACTCATTGAGGTGGGCAAAATATTAATTACCTTTTATAGTGTACGCCTATAAAAGAACAGTAATACAAGGCCATTACAATATTGTGTAAATTAATGTCTGGCTTTTAAAGTTGTAACTTTCATTCCAAGCATATGACATCATCATCTCACCATAACCATATAGTATGATAGAACACCAACGACATCTCTTCAGCCAGTTAGTGAAGCGCCATCTGTTATTTTCTTTTAATTCACTAAATGAAAAGAAATATTATATAAATGTCATCAACTGAAAGCCTTGGATAATACAAGAACTTAAACCAGATGTTCAGCCCAGAGTAAATTTTGGACAACAATTAGTATCAGTACGAATGTTACTTCATTTCATCACCAATTAAGGTTATGACTCAATACTGTTCAACATACTGTTCAAATTAAGCATGTGATACCTATTTAATGGTTTACTTTGCTATCTTACAGATAGTATAGCTATTTTACCCTAAGTAAATTAACTTCACAACAAACTAAACGGAATGGATAACAAGATGTAAGCGTGAACATAATGAGATTAAGATCACTGTAATCGATCGGAAAATAAATCATAGACTCGTCCAACAATATTGCATAATTAATACATTCATTTGACTAGAACTATTACTATTTTAGTTCTGATTCTGTCCGAATTCTATCTTCTGCACGCGGAGGAATTTGGAGTTATAAATCCGATGCTATTGAACGAATTATTTATTTTCTGGTTTGAATGCTTTCTTCTTGTTGTTCCCAAAGCCACCAACCCAAATCTTTTCTTTTACAAAAAGTGTTGTTTTATAATCAAGTTAACATAATGGACTTCATCAAAATTTCTATTATTCAACCGTAACACTCCCCAGTTTCACGAGCAAACCATATTAAAGAAAATTGCGTTCAGAAAAACAATAAAAACCGTGAAAACTAATTATTCTCCCCGCTTCTTCAAACCAAAGATTCTGAATATTCCTTCTTTACTATACAACGTTAGAAGAGCCATGTATCGTTTACTATGAGATCTCTATCCAACATAAGAGAGCAACTTTCATTGGATTACTTATATGCTATTTATTAATGTATTTCTACTTTCACTGCTTTACGCACTTTCGTGAAGAACGCTATCTGGCTTACCTATCAGTGATTTCGTTACATTGTTTATGCAATTTTCGATTGTGACACACTCTTTTAATACCAGCCACGAAACTGTCTAATGTGCAGTGAACAATGTATGAAGACCAAAAGAAAAGAACGCGCTTTGCCCATTTTCAGTGAAATTAAGACAAGAGCTCTCTGAAAGACATTTCTAATGCATGAAGAGATTATGCGGAGTACGTCTGTCAAATCATTATTTGAATCGTCAGCTTGAAGAAGGAAACAAATCCAAAAAGCTGTTTTGTGGGAAACTAACAAAAACTGTATAATATGTTTATTATTTATTAAAAGGAAACAATATTTTTACTGAATATTCAAAACGGTCTCCTGATACTTTCGTACTGCTCAGACAGTTTACAAGTATTGTATTCTTTCCCTGTAGAGTTAAAAAAGATGGTGGATTTGTTTCCTTCTTCAAACTTATGGAAAAACGTCTTCACATTTTTAAGTGCTGAGACGTAAGAACGAAAAAATCGACAAGAAAATTAAGAAAAATGCAATAGAAACCTTCAAATGAATGTTATTTATAAGAAATGTATGCACAATTAACTCGAAAGTTACAAGTAAGTAATATTTTTTTTTTCACTTCTACCCACTGACAGAAATTTCGCCCTACAAATGTGCAAAACTGCTTTTATTCCGTAACAGTGATAGCAATAGTTGCTATACGTAAATATCTGTTAACAATAGCAGTTAAAAATATTAGTGTATGAAAACGTATCTAAATGCGAGTTATTTATTCCCGTCTGTGAAAAAGAAGTTTAAAACAATATTTTAGATTAACCTATTTACCTGTATTCTGTTACATGTGCAGTAGAGATATGGACGAAGGTAGTTTAGTTCCCACCATAACTGTTGTAAAACTATTCTATGTAATTATCGGAGCTTGGATTTACTGGTGGAGAAGAAACAGTACATCAAAACACAATTAAATCAGGAAAGTATAAAGCAGTGTGTACGGTGGGTAGGGGGAAGCGTAATTGTGAATTAGTATAATATCTTACGACTAGCAACAGGAAGAGCTGAGCCATCCTCGCGCATGCGCATTATTCCTTAACAGTAAATAGTACTTCCAAACAACTGCATCCAGTTGGCAATTTAGCGTATTGTTAGCATGTTCAAAAGCTACTGCAAGTAAGCCTGGATCGAAACCTGGTGTAGTTTTTTTTAAAATGAAAATAACGTTTCTCTTTTTCTATATATATAAACGAATTAGAAAATTTAATAAGATTAGTGAACAAAC